>WAAE01011555.1:0-34221 GCA_013400495.1 Nicator chloris | reverse complement strand
TTCTGTTCTTCCTTGTCAGTCTAGCATAGCCAGAACCTCTCACTTATTATTTACAGAGCACAGTTTGGATTGCATCAAAGAGAGCTTCCACTCATCAAGCTGTTTCCTGGTATTAATTTAGCTCTTCCTCCTTACATCTGTAGCTAAATTAAGTTTCCATAGAGTTTAAACTAAGTCTGGAAATCAGTAAAAAAAGCCCTGAGACTTGGCGTGATAAATTTTAATTTAAGTTTGTCTCTGTAAATACAAGACCTACCTGAACACGGAAGGGCAATGCAAGCGATGCTTACAGATTTTTGATAATAAATATGTCCCAGGGGACTGAGTTTGAAGGGAAACCTTGTCCACCAGTAGCGAGTTCAGTTTTAAGGTGGATGGGTTGGGAAAAATGGGGTTTGGGAAGGGACAGTGTTCTGCTTGCCAGTGTCAAAGGCTGAGCAGGTTGAAGAGCTGATGTGACTGGAAGGAAGTTTCAGCAGGTCTGAGTCTATCCAAATATTCTGTGTTGCCTGTTCATGTACTGACTGATGGCTTCTAAGTCGCTTTTATACACAAAATAAAAGACTGAAAAGGTCATTGACCAAGTGGATACTCCAGGTTCTCAGAGACTGGAATGCAGCCTGCTACAAGTTAGATCTCACACCAATATGTCTGAAGTTCCCAGCTTTCCAGGAGGCAATTCCACAACAATCTTGGGCAGATCTCAAATGGTTCTACCACTGAATACAACTGGTTTTTCATATACGAAAAAGCATGGTTCTGATAGATGTTGTGGGTGTCCTGTGTAAACGTGTGGCAGCAGACTGTTGGGCCCTGTTCATCAGGTTCCAGCTGCATTAGGCAGAAGATGAGCTAATTATGCTATTAAGATTCTGGACATTCTTACATGAGAACTGCATTTATTCAAGTATTAGACTGATAGGTATTTTAGGAGGAGCCTAATGAATCATTTGAATACTGAGATAAGTAGGTGATTGCTGTAACTTTTGTAATAGTGCCTAAGACAATATTATATGTGATTAAACTTGGGCACAGCTTTTTTTAAAGGCTTAGACTTTCTGTTTTTAAGAGGAATGGAAACTGTCTTCCAGTTAGCTAGGCTGACTTGTACTAAACCTTCTGCAACTCTTTGTGCTGGTCTTCTATCTATCTGATTTTTGATCCTAACCAAAAACCTACTCTTCAGTTTAACATCAAAGTCCCTGTAAAAATAACAGTGGTTAAAACATATCCTTTCCAGATCTTGAACAATTGTACAATTCAACAAATGGCACATGATTCTGAAGTAAATATTCTCCTTAGAATTTTTAGCTTGCTTATCTCATTATTTGCAAGAATTTTACAAAAAAATGCAAAGGCTGTTGAGTTTCATTCTCATAATCACTCTATGAAAAATACAAGCAAAGAATTCTTTCTTTTTTATATTAGAACATCTTCTACTACTTGAAATTATTATGATTAAGATAAAAACCAACCCCTTGTGAATAAGTCTATATTTATGTTTCCTAAAGTTACCTATTTTTTTTTTTTTTAAGGAAAGGGGCAGTATGCTATTACACAGATGTTGAAAAGTATTCCTACCACATAATCTTTATTCAGCTTGTGTCTGATACAAATAACTCCATTTTTTTTTCTTTAATTACTTGCAGTGCAGGGAATAAAAGAAAAATATGCCAGTATGTGTTGCAAGATATTCCTCAGTCAATATATCTGTGAATAACTAGACAAACAGTGTCCACTGCTGGCAAATCAGATAATTGCACTGCACATTAGAGAGATATGATGTTGAAAGGTTTTGATGAGTCAGGCCTTAACTGTCAGATATTTTGTATTGACTTTGTAAGACTGGGTCGTAAAATCATGTCAGTATGTTAGAAGCATTCAGTGCTATGACCACTAATAATAAATGCTATGGTATTTGAGCTAATAGCCAGGAATATCACTACAATAACATGAGCAGGTAATGTAATATTTTCATGATTTAAAAATAATTCTAGTATTCATTATATTCTATCTATCATGTCTACAAAATAAATAAAAGATAGAAAAAGTCTATGAAATTTGTCTTAATGTTCTAGATCGTATAAGTAACAAGATGGGCAAGCAGAAGTTCTTAAATTCCTTTCTTTCTCTTTAGGTCAGAGCATTCATTACTGATTCATTTATTAGGCTTTTTCTAAAGACATAAAGTATAGAAGAAATCAATGTTTCTGTTTTGGAAGAAGTAAAATTGAAAAAGTTTCATGAAAATGCTATGAAAATGCTAGAGCAAGTTGCTGATACAGCAAGTTTCAACTGCTGAAAGCTAGAGCTGAATTAAACTGATTATCAAAGAGAGAAGAGAAGGCTGATATCTAAAAAGTTTCCTCCTGTTTTTTTTTTTTTTTTGTAATAGATCATATTTATTTGCATCTTTTGATTAACAATAGTCTGTCAATGCAAAGAAAATCATTCTGTCAAGGACAATAATATAAAAGAAACATTGAGGGGGAGAAAGGAAAAATCTGTTCCTATGCTAATATAAACAAATATTAGCTAGTGAGATACTTCTGAAAATCTAGATTAACTAAAAAGAAGTTAGCCATACTTGTTTTTCAGAGATTTATGTCTGTCATTATTTATTGCATTCAATAAAAGTATTAGACATTGCACTGAATTTTCTGTTTGTTTGGAAAGGGGAACACAGTATGGGACTTTTTTCAGAGAACTCTGGTTGTGTCTGAACCCCAAAGGAAGTCTATGAGATTAGATCTGAGAGGGGATCAAGGCTTACCCTTTGGATGAATGTGGCATTAGCCAGAATTGTTCTACATCTACATTTTTTCCCTTCAGTACCCAGACAAATACTGTATGACCTTCCCTCTTGAATAAGAAAAGAATGGGATGCCAGTTTTGGTTTTGTGTTTTTTTTTTCCCTGTAAATATCTTAAAAATAGTATCAAATGGATTGCAAAGCGAAAGTTATTCAAAAATAAATGGTAGAATAATTGCAACCAAATATTATCTGCAAGCTATTTTGTGAAATTAATCACACCGTCAATTTTAGGTCACATAGCAGAAAATAAGATCATTTTTTTCCCTAGATTATTTGGCAGGGAGTATTTTTCATGCTTTCTTCCAAGAAAGGAAGTGGTGTTGTGGATGTGTGTGTGTGTGCATGTGTGCATTCAAGCACATGGGCAGACATGCTCCACTTCTTCCTGCCACTGGTAAAAATCACGTTTTATACTTAAAAGATTATTAGATGTATTTTGAGGGGAATCATCCTTCTGCTTCTCAAGATAGCAATTTATGTACATCTCTGCTCATACTATCTTTTCTGTTCAGCATTTTATTTTAATGGATATAAAGTGTTTTTTCTCCTGGATCTCTGTGAGATGGTCAAAATCCAACATCTTCCTTGTTCTAAGGGTTCAGACATATTGCACATTTTTTTCTCATATTTACACGTGTTTTCATATTTGTTCCAAGGGAAGCAAGAAATCCACTTGTAAGTATGTTCTAGGTGCAGGAAATCCTCACTGGAGAGTATCATGAAACAGGTATAGCAGCTTACATGCTCTGCCAGCTGTACTGACTCCAGAGCAAATTCACTGTAGAGACTGAAATTCTTAGGAACAGTGTTTCCTTTGTTTCTGTAGAACAAAATTAAGCAGACTCACCTTACAGGGACTTTCAGTTACTCGAGGGAATAACAGCAAAGTCTGTTGCATGTTTCAGAAGTCAGGCAAAGCAGACAAGTCCTGCTGTGGCCAGATAAGTAAATGCAACAGATGTTTGGCTTAAGCTGTGCATATTAATGAAGAAGCTCTCCATGCTGTTTTTAGGCCTCTAAATCTTAAACTGCTCTCTGCAGCTGTGTGGACTAAAGATGGGGGGTGGTGTTTGTGTTTGTTTTTCTTTAATGAAAGTCCTTTTTCTGGCTTGTGTCACCAGAGCCTTGTTTGAAGCAGTCTTGTGGCAGATCTTCTATTAGCTTCAGTAAGAACGAATTAATGATAATGTGTGTCTGTTAGTAGTTATTACAAACCTCTCTTTATAGACATTATTTCATTTTTAAAGGTAAAATCATATATGTCACTGCAGAAACCACCATGTATTTCATTTTTTTTACTTTTTGGACTATACACTGAAAGTGATCTTGATTCTTTTTTATTTTTTTTTTCTTCTTTCACTGTTGTTGTTAACTGTTTAAAAGAGACTTACTGGGTTTAAGTTTTGGGCCTGGAAGAGCTATTTTGGAATCCTCATATGATATGTATGCTGTTCAGATACTTCTGTCAACCTAGCTGGTTTCTTTTGTTCACCTGGTCTCAAAAGAAGTGGTATCAGAAGTAGAGGACAGATAGAGCGAAAAACAGGAAGAGTCATGAAAGATGTCACAGGAGCTTTGCTAAATGTTAGCAGCTGTAATCATGCATCTTATCTGGCTGAAAGATCAATTGTTAAAAATAGCAGTAAGAATCTTCATGCACCTTTTTCCCCTGTTGAAGGATGAAGAGTTAGCCCATGGAATAGAAAATGAAACTCTGAATTGAAGCAGGTATTTTACTTGACACAGGACTATTCATGAGACTCATTACTCCAGGATAATCGGTGCAATTTAGCATTGGAAATGGAAGGGGGACAGCAAAATCAAAAAAAGCAAAAGCAAACCCAAGCAATCTAAGAATTATGTAATGTCTAAAGAGTAAGGCAATATCTAGTGTAGAGGTACTCAGTCCTTTGAGTTACAGAGGTACCTCAGGAAATATGTGAAAGAAATGAATGAAATATGTGAAGAAAGTGAAGAGTCAATGCAAAAGAAATACTGTGCCTGAGCTGCTACTGGCAGCATCGTAGGTGTTATGTATTTGAATAGTGTCATGTATTTGAATAGGATGTTTTGATAGTTCTCTGCATAACCACTCATCTAATGCTGGACTTCATTGCATGGTGCATTAATTTATTCTCGCATGTACAGGAATTACGTTTCAATGTTTTTTCTTATGGGTTGGATACATAAGGTCAAATAAGTCCAAAGCCTGTGAAGAAGTTGGCTAAAATATGTGCAGTCCTTTGAAAGGCATATTGGGAGCTTACTTTTGAATGGATTCATCTGACCTATTTAAACAAATGACTCCATAGGACCTCCTATGTATTTAGTAAATTTTGACAGTATGGTTTTGGCTCCTCGAGCACATTGCAAATTCTAAGACTGAAGGCTGAGTGCTTTTGACATGAAGTGTAGAAGGACAGAAATCCAAATTCTGTGAAGCGTATTATCACGTTTAACCAATTTTGTTCTTAATGTTCTTCAAAGCCTGATCAATGAGCATCAAGTGTTCAGGGTGCTAAGGATTTTAAATTTCAGTGCTTCATAGTACATTACCTTTTGGGAAATTAACAATAACTTATAAGGAGAATTATATCCAGATTAATAGACAAGAACATATAAAACTGACCTAATTTAAACTGTTTACAGCTCGTTACACAAACATAACATACTAATCTTCTTACAAACATGGAATGCACATAAACTATCTGAAAAGGGAACTCTTATCTATGTTTTAATATGTTCAAACTGGTCTGCTTATGAAAAATGTGATCTTTTAGGTTGTCAAACATTTTTCTAGCTTATTCAGTTTTGTACAACTGAACACTCACCTACCTATAGAATGATTCTTAGATTATATGTTTCACCTTGTTCAAGTCATTATTTCTCTTGCTCCATCCTTTTCCCCTAAGGAAATTAAATCAAGAATTGAAAGTTACAGTTGCTTACCAACACCCATCCCCCCCATATGTGCACACTGTGTGCCTTGGGAAGACATCACTTTGCAATTGCATGAATAATCCTATTTGTAGGACTGTATCACATTTTCTTATGATATTTGGGGGAGTGGAGGGGTCTTAGTATGTATATTGAATTTAGACACTTTAATTATGGTCCACCAAAACTACCAGCAACTTTCAATATGTTTTTATCAGAAGCAACAAATCAGAATCACAGCTTCAGCTGGAAACAGTACTTTGGCAATCAGTCTGCAGTCTGATCAGAAGCACCACAAGGCCGATTAAATAAATCCATCACAATTTGGAAACAAGTAATTTTTCCACTCCTGAAATGTCTCGTCTTGGAATAATGAATTTTCCCAGTGGACTAGATGTACTTTTATGAATGCCTTTCAACTGCTAGGCCTAAGCTGGTACTTTTACCCCTAGACCATTCTTTCTATTTTGAAAGGTATAAGGAGTAAGGTGCTAATACTTTTGCTACTATAGAACACAAGATATTCCAAAGGGAAAAAAAAAACAACAAATATTTTCAAAGACACAAAACAATCTTCAACGCTGTAGAGTCTGAAAGAACATCTAGATTCACTACACTTTATTAATGACTTCTAGAAAGTAAGTGGAATCTACCTCATCATCTTCCAGTGTATTTACCTGGACAAGTGAGCTGTGTGTGCCCTACTCTTTGCAAGCAAGTGCAATAAAAACTTCACCAGAGCTCAAGAAACTTAAACATGTCTAGTAGTGATGTAATAGTCTGATATTGTGTATTTGTAGAAAATATATGCTTGATATATTTTGGCATGAAAGCATACACCAAAGAACTTTGGCCTTTATTTGATTTATTTTGGTTCAGTTTTGATATCAAAAATGGTTTCAAGATATCTAGGAGGAGAAAATTTGTGTGGAGTGTGTGCACATGGCTACATACCTGTAGAAATATATTTTTCTTTATATTGAAATGGTTTATGAAAGGAAGATATCTGTAGAGTTTTCATGACTGCATTGAACAGATATTACTCTGCAGCTTGTGACATTATCCAAGTTACTGCAAAACATGTAATAAGTAAAAAAAAAAAAAAGGAAAAAAGAAAAGAACCCACAGCCCATAATGTGTAAAGATGACATACGATGACATTTTAAATTCTATAAATTTCATAGCCTGTGGATCTAGGTTAGGATAGACTATGAAGCATTGAATAGAATTTTTCCTAATGGAATTTCTTATAAAAGCATTTTATGTATCTCTAGTACATGTACATATGCAAATATCAATGGTGTATATTTTAATATTGAACTTTGATGCCTGAAAAAGTCATATGGAAATTTTCATGTTAAATTAGCTGAATGGAATATGGTTTGTTCCCAGTAATACAGAAAAAAAAATAATTAAGGAATAATAATGTTTCATACCCTAACATCTAATAAAGCAAGTATTTTATACACACTTTATATACATTGAATTTTTACTCTAAAATTCATCCAAGAAAGCAATTTTATAGATTCTATAATTTTTTTTTTAGAAAACTCCTGAAATCCATAATAAATTACCAGTTAGAAATGAACAGATGGGATAATAGAAAACACTGAAAATCTTTTCTCCCCCTCTTTGGCTTTTAATCATTTGTTTTCATATTCAGAGTTTTGTTAATCAGAAATAAAACTCTGTTTTAATGTAGAAAATGTCATAACTAAGATAAATCCTTTTGTCCTAAATGCATATTCTCATGCAGTTCCTAGTCTTTAAGGTAACTGATATGTTCATACTTGTACAATCCATCTGTTAGCAGAACCTTCGCTTTGACTAGAATTGCACACATTTTATCACAGGTTAGGACACCAGATGGCTCTCTTGAGTTTTCTTTGTAAAACCCCAAGCTGTAAACAACTGCTCTGCATTTCTGAGATGTGAGTACAAGGATTTCTCTTTTTTTATTATTCTCTGGAGTGAGAAACACATTTTCTCTTTGTCTATAGGCGCACCGCCCATTTTCACCCTCTCTCTTGCTTTTCTTTGCCATCACCCTGAGCATCATGTTGTTGAGAAATGTCAGTGTGTTTTGGCAAAGGCCCAGTATCTGAAGGAAAATATAGAAAGGAACAATAGTAGTAGATAGCATCTAATGAATAGCATCATCGGATACTATAAAGAGGAACTTGGGACCCACACCTTTTTGTAGAGAGTTCCTCATGCAAATGTTAGGGTTATATGTATGTATTATACCTCCGCACTCCTGAGAAAATGAGAGCTAGTGGGTGGTTGGCCTCTATTCCACTCTACTCCCTCTCATTCATTCCTTTGTTTGGAGCCGGCAGCCAAGCGGAGCTGACTTTGGGCTGTGTCCCGTCAGCTGCCCCGCGGTGGGGACGGGGTGTCCCTGTGCCAGGTGTGGCCGGTCGCTGCTCCGCTGTCCGTGGTGCTGCAGGCAGAAAGACACCGGGACAGGGAACCGGGGCCGGGGCGGGCAGGGGGAGCCCCACTGGGGCGGCTCTCAGAGGAGTTCTTCCCTCTTGACGGGTCACAAGGAAGGCCGCTCCTTGTCTTGTTCACTTTTGAGAAAGAAGGGAAAAGAAAGCAGTATGCAAAAATGCTACACTGAAATTTAATTTTTTTTTTTAATAACCAACTCTGTCTAATTGCATTAGTTAAGGCAATTGTAACCGTTGTAAGGAAATTGGTGCTCTGTAAAAATTGCCAGATAGAAAATCCAACGAGTCTTAGCTGAATCTCTTTAGAGACACTTTTAAATAGAATTAAAATGTATTATCCAGATCCGATTGTGCATGTTCTGTTCCTAGTTGGTCTAGTATTAATACAAAATCCCTGTATACTGGAGTTCCCACCATACACTTTTGCCCTCTGTATAAAAATAGCGCTTTGTAGATTAAAGGATTTAGGGGAAAAATGGTCAATATCAAAGCTGAAGCCTCTTCTGAAACAAGAACCTATTCTTACATACTAGGTTCTGTATTGCAAAGAAGTGAATTTTTCTGGATGGATATTTACATTTCCAAGCCTGTTTAAAACAATTAAGCAAACAAAAGAAAGAAAAAAAAAGAAAAAAAACAAACCAAGAAATCATCAAATAAGAAATTAGAGTACTGTGAAAACAGTATAAAAATAGATATGAAATGATAATTGCCTGTGCAAGCATCTGCCCTTCTTTATAGGCTAACTTCATATTTTTCTGTGTAGCTGCTTGTTTCATTCCTTTGCTTTCCTCTGGCTAGCTACAACTTCAGGAAGTTTAACCATTAGATTTGCAGAAAGTAAATCTGAAAAACTTTGGGCCATTATTTGAAAAGGGAGATGAGCCAACAGGAAAAGATGAAAGGCAAGAAGTGGGATGTCTTATTTAACATGGTATTTACTATTTGCAGTGCCTTATGAACTTCTCAGGGCAGATACTTAGGTGTTCTGTGTCTAGTGATCTTGGCTGGTGCTTCCTTAAGTGCTCCAAGACATATAATTTTACACGGTACTGGTGATCAGTAAATCCACCTGCTGTGGCTGTTTGTGGGTGCCGCATGTAATGCCTTTGGTATTTGGATTGGAGGTACCCTCAGCCCCGTAGGTGTGCTTCTTCCTCACGGCTCCAAACCCTTCCCCTGTGGCAGAACCCGGTCTCCCTGAGGACTTCACCGCCTCTGTTCCTGGATTGCGGGCCGGGGAGGGGCGGGGGCGCTCCTGCCCAGCTGCGGGCGGGCTGGCCGGCGGAGGGGCTGCGCGGAGCAGGGTGCCCTTGGCGGAACGCGGTGTCGCCTCACCCGCCCGCCCTGCCCCCGGCTTCCCCGCCTGGGGACGGGGACAGGTGCCGGTGTCACCGCTGGGGGCGGCGGGGGCGGCCGGCAGGGAGCCGCTGCCGGGGAGCTGGAGAGAGGGTGCGTGCGAGGGATCCTCGGTGTGCCAGTGGGGCGAAGGAGAACGGGGAGGGCCATACGCCCCTCCGGCAGCGCACAGGGCCCCCCTTCTTTCCCCGGGAAGGGAGCCCCGCACGAAGCCACCCGGAAACCTAACGAGGGGCAGGGACAGCTGGCGGCGGATCCACCAGGAACCTCCCGGTTCCCACCAGAAAACCAAATCAGCGTCACCCCGTCCCTCCGCCTCTCCCCCCTATGCTTCTTTCTTCTGCCTTTCCTCATTCCCCCTCCTCCACTGCTTGCACCCTCGCCGCCCCTCGCCTTGGGGAGGACAAAAAAAGCTCCAGCGGTGCGTGCCTCTGTGTGTGTGTGCGTGTGCGTGTGTGTGCGTGTGTAGGGGAGGCTGGAGCGGGGTGGGACCGAGGAGCAGTGATTACAGCTCTCCCCGGAGCAGAAGATTGCTCTCTCCAGATGCTGATTTCTGAAGCACTTGGCAATCATCAGGCGGGAGCCGGGAAGAGGCGGCGGTAGCCGCCCCGGCCGTGGCGATGGCAGCGACGGGCGAGCGAGCGGCGGCGGCTCGGGGCTGACGGGCAGCCCCAGGAGGCGACGCTGCCTCGCGGACCGACCCGACCGACCCGACCCGACCGGAGCCGAGCGGGCGCGGCTCTGCCCCGAGTCCCGCTCGCTCCGCGCCGCACCGCTCCGCCAGCCCGCCCGCAGACCTCCGCCCGAGCAGGTGTCCCTGCGCCGGGACAGGGCGGGGGGGACGGCGGGGCACCCATGCGGTGACCCCCGGCGGCGGCAGCTCCCGCCGGCCACCGGGTGCGGGTGCCCCTCCGCATCCGCGCCTCGGGCCGGAGGAGGCTCCCGCTCGTCCGCGCCCCCGGGGATGGGTTCCCGCCGGGGCTGAGCGCCTCGCCACCTCCCTCCTCCCTGCCCGGCGTGGGCGAGCCGGCGAGCAGCCATGGCAGCGGCCATCGCCAGCGGCTTGATCCGCCAGAAGCGGCAGGCGAGGGAGCAGCACTGGGACCGGCCCTCGGCCAGCAGGAGGCGGAACAGCCCCAACAAGAACCGCGGGCTCTGCAATGGCAACCTGGTGGACATCTTCTCCAAGGTCCGCATCTTCGGGCTCAAGAAGCGGCGGTTGCGGCGCCAAGGTGCGTCCNGCCCGCGGGCTCCCGGGGGGCGGGCGGGAGGGGACAACCTGTGGCGACAAACTTCCCGGGCCGGGCGCCGCCCCGGGTCCTGCCAGCCGGCGGCTCCCCGGCAGCGGGCGGAGGGCTGAGGAGGGCGGCAGCCTGCGGACCTTCGGTCGGGACCCCCGGGGCCAGCCTTGCTGCCCGGCTGTCTGCGCCGGGGCTCCGGAGTGGGTCAGGACAGGTGTGCTGCGGGCAGGATGCCCCTCGCGGAGCCCTGCCCGCCGCCCCGCGCCTCCCGTCTCGCTTGTGTTTCTCTCTGAAGGACAGAGAGCGCACAGCGCTTTGGGTGTCCGGTGTCCGGGGGCCGTCGGTCGCCAGCCCCTTCCCTGAGGCACCAGTATGGTTTTGGCAGGTGCAGCCTGGCTGTAGTGAAGGGGTCCCGCTCCCCTCTGCTCGGTGACTTCCCAGTCAGCACAGGGAGAGGTGAGGTCATCCCCGGCAGATGTGGGAAAGCTTCTCGGCATCCCTGTGGGTCCCAAGTGCAGGGCCACCTGCCTGTTGCCCGTTCCCAGCCAGGGCCTTGCCATGCAGACCAGAAGGGTTTGCATGCAGTTCTTCTTCAGGGTAAATGAGGAGGAGTCAATGGAGAAAACTGGAATCTTGGTGATTTCATTCTATCCAGTACTTTGTATTAGAACCCTAGAAATAGAAGGAGTAAAATGGTGTTGCAGTGACTTCTCTATTACTTTTTTTTTTTTTTTTATTTTGTGGTATTCAACAGCATTCAGAAATGGTAATGGCTTACTCTATGTCCTCAGGAAACAAGTAGTTTTATAACGAAAGGATTATATTGTGAAGAGTGAAAATGTTTTAAGTATCACCTGAAACATGGCTAATACTTACCAGTCAATGATAAAGTACTCTCTGTTACAATATACAGAATGCCACCATGTGTTGTGGTTTGGAATGTATACTACAGGTCCTCTTTAGGTTGGGTCAGAAGATCATTTTAAGCATAATCAGGGAACTGTCCTGATTGATGCTTCCTCCTTCTTTTCCACGGCTCACATTTGAAAAAGCATAAATCAACAAAATGCACACACTTTTATTTTTACATGGCTTTCTTGCAGAAAAATTATTTGGTGTAACTCCTAATGCAAGCCCAATCTGGCCATTTTTAGATAGTACAGGGATACAGCGAAGATGAGCAGGAAAATGTCAGAGGCAAAATTTATGGTGGCTTTTTCTTTCAAGCAGTCTGTTTGTGCTTTAAAAGAGTAGAGTATTTGGTTTATGATGGTGGATTTTCATAAGTGATACTCTTCAGGAAAACAAGTTTAGGAAGATTTGCTAACTGAGCCATTGTGCTTGACCACCTGTGCAGTCTTATTTGGGGGAAAACTCTGTATTTGACAGTATTACCATTTGAGGAAGACTTGACTGCCTTGCAGCACTGAGATGCCAAACATTTTTTTTAGGTGAGAAGGGGCTTTAAAGAGATTTTTGAATTAATCCTTTTTCATTCATTCATTTTTCATAAGGCACTTTGCCACATTCTTGAACAAGAGAACTGAATTAGAACATAACTCTGCTGTTAAGCTGTACCATTGACACAGAACATATCAGCAAGAATAATCAGAGCAAGGGCTGTTCACCAGTAAAATCTGCAGTATCAGACTTCTGAGTTTGTTTTCCTTCATTATGAGACATGGTGATATTTATCCATTGGTTTACATTAAGGTCTCAGAATTACTGCTCATCTGTAAGAATTCCTGCTGAAAAAAATACTGTCATAATTTTTACTATTTATGTTCCTGATGCACAAAGTGACACATGGAATACCTGTGGATTCAAAGTTGCATTCTATTTAAGAGAGAAACTGAAGAAACAATCAAGCCAAAGTCATTACTTAAATATCTTATACAGGATAGTTTTGAATGAATAATCATTTGTGAAAAAAACCTAACAAACCACATTTTATAAGGCTGATTGTTTTAAAATGCATTATAAGAGTTACAAAATGAACATTTATCAGTCTGGTTTTAGTTTTTCTAAACTGAGTTAAATGACCAGTGAATTTGTCACTGAAATCATACTGTCAAATCCATTAAAATAAGCCTTTGCCAAGCAAAATAGGATGAATTTCAAAACATCTGTTGTCAGAAAGGTGCTATGGGATTTTGACAAATAAACCTTGTGTGATACAGTGTCACAAGAGCATTGTGAAAAATGAGCTAATCGAGATGTGACAAACCATCTGTAGCATTCTCATACAATTCGATGGAAGAGTAGAATTATACATAATTTTTTTTAATGTGGAGCAGTAAAAGGAAAATTCTGTTTTTCTTGGAATAAAGAAGTGTTTTGCTTTGTACTTGCATATGAAAAAGATCTGTCTTCCCATCTTTGAAACAGTCAGGCAGCAAAAACTAGTGATGCTGCTTTTTAAATTAAAAGTACACATTTAACCTTGTACATATGTATATGTGAATTAGCTAAATAGATATACACAATATATGCACACATACCAACATGTCAACAAACTTTAAAAAATATTCTCAGTTTTTAAATTCTTCTTTAAAAATGCCTGTTAGTACTGTTCTTGTTCAGTGGGATTTATATTAGAAAAAAAATGAAGTTATTATGAATGCATAAAATGCTTCAGTTTTGTATACCCTGAGGATTTTTTTTTCTGTCATTGTGACAAATTCTCTGTCCATGGTCCTTCCTTTAGGGGCATACTAAAATATCAACAGAAGTGTGCTTTGGGAGACTAACATTTAGGAATGGTAGCATTAAAGATACATCCAGGAGATCACTCAGAATACAGAGTAATATTTGTATTTACTTATATATTTGCTCTAATGATCGATGCCATGGTAGTTTTAAACAGCCTTTCTCAGACTTTGATTAATGAATTAAACTGACAAAGTGATTTCTGTGGGAGACTTGTCTGCTAATCTGAGTGGATGAAACCATTTTCATTTACTGGACATCTTTGATTCATACTGTTTAGTATTATGATATTTCAAATTTATTTAATTTTTATTTTATTCTACCTGTCATCTGATCAACAAATCACTGTCGTTAATTTCTGAATAACCGTGAAGCCAAGATCTTGCCTATCTGATGCCAGACATCAATCAATTTTGAATCAGCCTCTCTTGCATTGCAAGTTGATTAGTTATAATAGTTTAAATTATGTTAATATAATCACAAATGGGAGAATTGACAGATATTTTGTTTTCATGGGAAATTACCTTATCTAACCTGGGGCTACCCAATAAAAAGAAGAAAATAAATGTCACTTCACCTCATGCATCTACAAAGCACAGAGATTAAAACATGTGCTTTTGATGCAAATTCAAACTTCTTAGCCTGTACTTTCATCTATATATCTAGCTGCTTTGCTAATCTGAAAAATCTTCATTTGGTTAATTAGGTCCCTTGGGAGTATTCTACTGAAAAATACTCAACATTTAAATGTATTAAAAACCAAGTGTGATGTTTACTGTTTCCATGTGCTAATGCCACATTAAGACTTCTAAATTTATACATAGAGTATATGAATTTTGGGATGACTTGGCCCTGGATTTTGTACATTAATATTTATAAGAAAGAGAGACCTAGGGAACATGTTCAGAAAATGCTCTGATTAGATTTTACTGCATCTACAAAGGTAATTTAATTCTCCAAAGAAAGCATTTTTGGAAAATTCATCAGTAGATCAGCTAATGTTTTTTGGCAGATGTGGGAGTGGCCCATAATTTCAGATATAATTCCCAATATACACAGTGTCGTAAGTAGTTTCTAGTTCTCCTACTTGTGGAACAAAGTGGAACTGAGATGGAGATCTGTGCTTGTCAGTGAACATGACTTGTTTCCCAAAGCTTAAGAAACGACATCAACTCCCCCCAGTAAGCTCCAGCACTGGATGATCTGCCTTGCTCAAAGTTTCAGCAGACCAAAACATGTGTCTGTGCTTTCCTGTGAGATTATCCTCAGAACTAGTTCTTCTTGGCAGTTCACTAAAGTCCACTGCTCCTGCATTGTCTGGGTGCAAGACTGTCTGTTTTTCAGGGTGTTGAACTAACGTTGGTTGTTTTTCATTACTTTTCTTCAAATGAAATTGATTAACCCACATCCCTTTTGGAAGTATAAACAGAGTCTTAATAGTCTGTATTACAAATCATTAATTTTTTCCTTCATTGTTGTTAACCTGTTCAAAGGACTGCACGATAATCACAAACTGAAACTGTGTAAATATGCTACATTTCATGTAAAATGTTCTAAGCATGCTTAAAAATATTTTTGAAAACACGACTTTCAAGACTCCATCTCAAGTTTTCTTTCCCATGCATTCAGAATTTCACATAAACCCTTGCTTGCTAACGGAAGCTTTTTAAAGAAATACAGTAATGGCAGGGATGAAATTTTTATTCTAAACTGGTACTGGTAGCTCTAAATGTGATGAATGAGTTGGCTTTGAGAGCAAATGGGAAAAAATAGCTTGAAAATGGTAACATAATTTTAGGGACTATCGATTTTTAGAAATATCTCAAACAGGGGTGATGGAAAAGTGGGCATTTAATGTACAGATAGTGCTGTAGCAGTGTCATTTCAGAATATCTTTCATATACTAACATTGCTCTTGAATGTGTTCACTTAGTAATTGGTGATTTAACTCTTCATTAAAAAATCAACTCTTCAAGCTTGAGTAATCTTCTGGATCTCTAAAGTTCAGGCAGTTTCAGTCCACTTAGAGTCATGTAAAGTATATCCCTTATTGTATCTATTAAATGTATTGTAGAACTAAATTATCTGATTATTATAGATATTAAGGGAGATTGTAGTACAGGTGGTTTCTGATTCATGGTGATGTACCAATAGAAACATTATAGGTCAGGATTCTATACTGTATTTAAAGACAGAATCCTGTCTTTAAACAATATATAATCTATTAAGAGATGTAATTTTTTGTTGTTTCAGGCTCTGATTTGAATCAAACAAAATCCAGAGCTTAAAATTTGTTTTGAATGATGAGTTTTCAAGTCAGCAGCTTACAAACAGAAGTAATTAATTTCAATATAGAGATAACACTCAAAAAGTTTATTGCAGAACATTTTTCTGTTGAAGTCTTTTGATTTAGACTCTAATCACAGTTTTGAAGATCCAGAACTGTGGATCCCCATTTTTCAGAATGAGTAAACAGAGGTCTGTCTTGCTTGATCATGTGTAAGCTCCTTTCTGCCTTAGGCGAGTATTGGAGTTAGTGGCAGACAGGAAGATGTACTCCTGGTATATATTCTGTGACACCAGCTTTTTCTGAAACCCTTTAAAGCTGGCACACTTTTGTTCTCAAGAGTTATTATACCAATAGTTATTATTATTATTATTATCTTATCTCAGATCTTATGCTCTGCCATACACTGAGCGGTGTGAAAATAGAAATAATATTCCTATTTCATGGTAGAAAAGGATGAGAAAATTAATTAAGCCTTAAATTTCTTTTATTATGTTCAAAAATCAGCAACATGCTTTCATTACATTGTAGGCAGTAAAGTTTCTGTACTTTAGGTGTTTAGTTTGTCATTTTAGTTATATAGATAAGATACCCTGCTGAGGTCCAGTATAGCTATTCCAATTTATTTTCCTATGGGACTGAAAATTAAGGAACATACACCTTCCTGGTGCCAAGGAAGAACCTAGCTGCTTTTGATGCCAGGATTTAGGAATACATATTTGCATTAAGTTAGAAATGGGAAGGAGTAGAGTCCAGGACTACCAAGATCTGATTCTATGTTATAAACTATAGCTGTTTTCAGCAATAGGTAACATTACTTAAATTTGTATTTTGGTAAATAAATACATAACCAAGAATAAAGGAGATTTTTTGTAATTCAAAGGAAAGCCAGTATAAGACTGGAAAGATTAAATGGTAAAAGTTTCATATAAAATTTAGATAGATGGACTGTGTTGAGAAAAATTACAGAAACCTTGTTCCTACAAGGTTTTCAGGATTTTTGGTTTTTATGGTTGCCATTTTGTAAAGTGGTGAGTAGAAGCTAATAAGCATGATATTGGATGTTCAGTCAGATTCTCATAAATGAACTAGAGAAAGGTGACTGAAATAGGAATGTGAAGAATATCCTTTTTCTGGGATATAAAGTATAATCCCTAGGATGTAACTAAGTTAATTTAATTACATCTGTGATCTTGATTCCAGTCGCCTGCCCAGGTGTAGAATTTTGAAAGGCATTGAAGTTGCTGTGCTATAAAAGTACTGTAAATTGAACCAAGACTGACAGTCATCAGCAAAAATTATTTATCTCAGCATTTTTTAAAAATATTAAGCATTTTGCTTCATGTATGAAGAATTTAGCTTTATGAAACAGATGCACACAACCTTTTCTGTCTGGAGAAGTTAAATTTAAAAATAGAAAAACATCATTGTTTACTATCAATTCCACTGCAAAATCTGCCTTTTCTACTTTATTTTGCAAATTCCAAGATGTATCCAAGTCACTAAATGTAGCTGCTCCTCTTTTAGTACTGTGAAGCCTAACCCCAAGAAAGCATGTAGTTTTGGTTGTTAGATTGTTTTCTGTGTTTTTTTGGGGGAAAAACACAAAAGGAAGGAAGGAAATTAGTTTTAAATTATTCTGCATTTTCATGGTTATTTTTACAGGTGAATATGAGTGGAATTTCATGTCCTGATGAAAAGGGACTTTCTGAGCCTCAAGGCATTTTTATAACTGAATTTCAAAGTCACTCAGCACACAGCAGATATGTCAGGCTTAAGAAAAGGTCAGCAGGTTTCTTTGCAGAAAAGATTCTTGTGGAGCTATGAGTCTAGGGGTGGGAGCTCGAACCAGGGTCTCCCTTAATGCAATAATGTGCTATAGGTGTTTCTTGTTTGGTTTTGATAAGCATTTGCACTCCCCTGAGTGGTAGTGAGAGACTTCCTTACTTACAATTTAAAACTAGAGCAATGGCTGGGTTTTTGTTTTTTTTTTTAGTAAATTTACTATGCTTTTATTTTAGCATTTTCTGTAGTGTGAAAGAGGGTTTTCTGTGAAAGGTAACTACTTCAAACTTCTGTGATCGTAAGTACTAAATTTATGGCTTACATATACCTACTTATGTAAAAGCATTACATATATGTAATTCTTAGATCGTGATAATGCTCTTTTTTTTTTTAAGTATGTTCTACAATGAACCAAGTGAAGGTTCTCACGATTTCTTTCCAATTTTGCAGCAGATTTTTTTTCATACAGCAGCACGGTTTTGTGATTAAAATGGTGTGTGTGAAGCTTATTGTTAATTCATACAGAACAGTCTGTTTGCTAGAATATAAAGTAAATAGGTGTTTACATTTGTTTTTGTTTTAATCCTTTATTATTTCTTCTTTGCTTCATTTTGAGGAACAATCTTATAACAAATTGGTATGTTCAGAAATGTGGTGAAGTGAGAACTTTTTCCAGCCACTCCTCCTTGTAACTCTGTAGTTCATAGATTATATACTGCTCCAAAATCTTTCAACATTTACAGAGTGTTTAGTTGTTCACACACTTACTGCTTTATGCATTGTGAGTATTCCAGCTTGGGCACATGCTCCTCTCATTTTCATCTATGTAGTTTATATATAACTGAGGATTCCTCTACCTTAATTAGTGGTTTGTATCTCTTCATATGAAATTCTGATGAGTTGAAAAATTTGCCACTGTAATCTGTATGCCAGCGACTGTTAAATAAATGAACTCTTAAACTTCATTGCTCTATTTTCTTCTTTCACTTTTCTCGCTGTGTAATCAGAGCAGTTCCTTCTATGTAATCAAAGGAAATACACATGAAATGTGTAACATTTTGTTCCAAACAGCATTTTAAACTGTATTATTAAAGCCAACAAAAATAAGAGTCCAGCAACTATTGAATCTCTTTCTATGGCAATTAGAAAGAAACTTGCATGATAGGGAGGGCTTTGCAGCAGCAAAATTTAGCAAGTTTCCCCTTATGTCCAGAGCAAGGACAGTCTTATCAGAGGTCTGGTCAGGCTTGTACATGGCAGTGCACTTGTGGCATCAGTCCTGAGGACTAGCCATGCTTACCATTAGGCAAGGAGAGGCGTGATTACAAGGTGAAGACCTAAATATGGTTGTGTAAGGACACACAATAAATTAATAATGAATTCCTACCGCTAGTAATTCTTTTTCATCATCTTATAAATTATCTGGGATCATGACTGTGCCAAGAAGCAGGAATAATTATAAAATAGCACAGGATACTTTAGAATTTTTTAATTGAAAACTATTCCTGGGGCTGAAAATTTGAGATCTTGATCTCTGCTGATATAGGTAATCTGAAAAAAACCAACTTTTTTGCCTCTATCAAGTGTTATTGAACTTAGCTTGTGTATGTTTTAAAGGATTTTAAAAATTTTATGTTGCTCCTAAGGTACTCATTAGAAAATTATTGATACTTAACAATCACCATCATCATCATCAGTTCCTACTGCCAAGCAAGTAATTTCTTCATCTGAACACTTTTATTCTTTCTTTGGATCTTACTTTGTATTTACTTTCTTTTACTCTTATTTGGATAATCAAGTTTTGTGTTTATCACAAACTCCAAACAGACTGGTGCATATAGTGCTTATACATCTTTCACAAAAACCAAAAAAAATTAAGACCATAGTCTTAATCTCCTTATTAACATAGTTTGGGCTTGCTTAAAATAACATTCTGAATTCTAAGAACAGGGATTTTTTTTTTCTTTTTTTCTTTTTTTTTTAATATATTTTTGTGCAGAGATTAGTGTATGGCTGAACTCTTCAAGGCATTAGATTGATAAATCCAACTTCATTATTGCTTCCAGCTATATTTTAATTTTCTGACAAAGTAGAAATATCTGCCATTCTAGTTTATGTATCCACAGACTTTTGCTAAACAAATGAGAAGCCTGCTTCCATGCAGCATCAGTAATGACTTTCTGAGGCAATATTTAAGGAAAAAGAGATAAAAGATTTTAATTTCAGCTCTCAAATCAGATGTCCCCAATTTGCAATTTATGTACAACTAAGAACTGTAGCATTTTAGCACTTTGGTAGGTGTAAATTAATTCATTAAATTCTGTTGTCTAAGTTGGTTATATGTGGTAAACAACGACGAGGTTGTGATGTTACTACCCTAAAACCAGATCTTTTGATGTAATGCACATGATTTGGGGAATCTTTGCAAAATTTATATGTACTGCTCTCTATAAAAAATACTCTGTTGCAAGTTCTGTGTAAAATGAGAAAAAAATTCCGTAAATAAATCAAAATGAGTGTATGGTTCAGATTTATATACATTAGGACACTTTGAAAACCCTGAATGCTACTAATAAGCAACCATCTTTCTTTGGAAACAGTGAATATCACTCTAGAGATAATTGAATCCAAAGCACAGAAAGGAAGAAAAACGAAACCATTCCCATTAGCCATACTCTCTAGTTCTCTGTTTCAGAAAGGTTTCTCAGCACTCCTGGGGTTTTTTTGTTTCGAAAGTGTTTTTCTGTTAACAAGAGAGAAACAGACTCATCCAGTGTTCATAAAGTTAAAAATTACAGAAGTCAATGCAGGTTAAGCCTGAATAATCTTGTTGTAATTAAACTAAGGTATGAATAGTCATTTGTATCTCATTGTTGTGATGACAGAGTGATTGGTTAGAGCCAATAGCCATCTCGGGGCCACTTATCATATTCAGTAGAATTCAATCAATCAATCAATCAGTCATCATCCTGTTGACCAGTGGTTTATGCTGCAGACATAATGGGTGAAGTTAACTGGCGCCGTAAGCAAACAGTTCTGTTTGAATTACTGGTGCATGTTTTTAGGTCAGTGGATGTCAGTGAGCAGGTTGTGTTCACAATTTGTCAGGGATAAACAGTCAACAATTCAGGATCCCAGTAACTAAAACTCTCCACTTTCAGGGCTTAAATAAAAACAGCTAAAAATGGTTTAAGCAGCCTCGGTGGCAGATGTGTGAAGACCACAATGAATCTCATCTTAAAAATTGTTTCTGCTTAGACATCCTTAACTATAAGTTTGTCAGCTCGTTACCGACTTCACACAATATTGTTATTTTGGTTTTCACAGTTTGCATTTGTTTCAAATACAGGGAGGGACGCAAGGAAGATCAGCCTGTTTTCTACTCTTTGCTGAGTGTTAGGTATAAGTAATACATGGGTTGAAGACAAGTAGTTGTGGGGACTGAACTGGTGGGAAATTGCTGATGATTGCTTTAACAAAAACATTCACTGAAAGTTTTGGCTAAATTTTCAGAAGTTTCAATCACATTAAGGTGTGAAGAGGGAAAGTTAAAAGCACCTGAGCAACCCAGCTAGAGATCTTAGTACTTCTAGAGTAAACAGGCTTGTAAAGACAAGGTAATTTTTAGGTTTTTTTATTATTTCTGTCCTGGTATTAGCATCCATCCTAGACATCATAGGAGTTGTTTGAAGCACTCTCTTTGATTGAATGAACTTTGAATATAAGTTGTATGATAACTTCAGAACTTTAGTTCCTAGTTATAGTGGGGATACCAGCTATATTTGGAGCCTGAAGCAGCAAAAAGCTTTTGCTTCCTTTTAGGTATTTTTGTTGCAATCAGCTGTATCAAGGATGGCCCAAACTACAACAAACATGATCTGATGTAGAAACAGTCTTTAACTACTCTCTACTTATTTTTATTCTACTTACTCTATTTAGTTTTTGATTGTGCAATATTTATGTGCATAATGGTGTTTGTTCTAACTGGTTTCCAGATAGATGTGTGTGATTACATAGGGACAATTTAGGTATTTGCTCTTGATCTTCCAGGACGGTTCAGATGTGACACCAGAGGACTAATGGCACAACTCACATCCTGAGTCCAATAGATTGTGGCATACTGAGTTCTTTTTTAGGGATATGTCATAGCTGTGTAGGAAGTGAAAAAATGTTTCTTCACTTCTGCCATAATATCAGCAATGTCTTGCACAGTGGCTTTAGTATGTTGACAGCTCTGTGAGCCCTGAGTGCCTCCATTTGGTTATTGGGTTGAATTTTTATCTCTGAGAAGGATTTTTTCTTTTCTTTTTTTTTTTTTTTTAAAGTAACATGAAAATTACAGAGATTTGGACTCTACTGGCTACTGCCATGGAAACAGAAAAGTGTCTTTAGTGCAAAACCATCTAAATACCAGTATTATTATTTTTGCATCCTTTGTTGAGCTTTGAGAGAATATTTTCATGATGAATTGGACCTTGGTCTTTTTGTACACTGGATGGAGTTGGGCTTTCCACATTTTGATTGTGTGGTTAGTTATGTTTATTCTTCTCTCTTTGTAGGGAGGCATTGGATCAGTGTTTTATAAACTACTGTGAGGCAGGTCATCGGTGAGCTGATTCTGAATGGTGCTAGTTTTTCTGTTTATATACATTTATTTCTAAGCTTCTGTTTAGAGGAAGATGAAAAATTGAATAGATTTTCTTAATTGGGGTCAGTCAGACTGTATTTAGAGCAAGATAGAAATTTTCCTATTTGCATTCCTTCAGAGGAAGAAGAAACATGAATTTCTATAGCTCTGAAAGCCCTTTGCCACCACCTTTGCCTGTAAACTTCAGCAGGGATGCTTTTGAAATAGAACAGGATTGTTTTCCAACCATCCCAACATGCAGTTGCACAGTCCTGCCATTTGGAATCACAGAGATTGTGTTGCCACCCTTCTTCATTGCAAAGATAAGGCTGAAATAAGGTTTGCCATGAGGCAGTTTCTCAGTCATTAAGGTAAAATCAATCAGCATCTGGATCTCACATCTTGTTCCAATGGGAGCAGTGAAACAGGTACCCTAAAGCTTATATGCCACTTGGGTAACTATGTGCCCTCAAATTAAATTAGAAAAAAAAAAAAAACAACAGTAAAAGGGAAGAAGTTCTTCTGACTATCCTAGCAGTAGGGTGGAGCTGCAGATGCATCACACATGCAGATGAGTTATGCTATTAAATGTTAAGGTTGCTAGCTATTAATGCTCTGAGTATTTATGTGACTGCTGTGGCAAGTAGGTAAGATGGTAATGTTGCTTCCATAAGCACTTGGACTCTTGAGTAGAAGAATGTGACACTGATATAGATGAGGCCATAGTTACTGTTATCTATGCTGCGACAAAGCTTGGACCACTGCAAGGCCTGATGCCTTAGGTGCACACCTGGAGACTACTCTAACCCCAAAAACATAGCAGTCTTTTGTGGTCTTCTCCCTAGGAAGCTCCAAACAGAAGGACATAGTGCATTGGAAACTGCTCTGGCTTCTGAAAAGCTTCAGCTTGAAAATCAGAACAGTAGCAATACCAACAACTTATTAAACAAAGCTGTTCAGAAAATGACTCTTCTGTCATCTGGGAAAGCAAACCGACGTTTAGCTTTGTGGAGTTTTTCACTGCAAAGCATGCTGTATTTTCTGTTTTGTCAGAACAGCATTTCCAGTCAAAGCCTGTTTTGACAGACACATCCTGACTTACCATGTTGGTAAAACACCTGATTACCCAAGGAGGGGGATGGGATGGGATGGGCTGGGGGAAAACTCTGACAAGTGTGCTTTTCATGTCTTGTTCCATCTGAAAACCTATGGTGGATATACCAGACTTATTCAAAGAGTAGTTACATGAATTAGTCAGGCTTTAGCTTTTGTGTGGTTGGTTCTGTAATGCCTCATATCTGCCATGACCCTGCAGTTTCATGCATTAAAACACAACCAAGGGGAGTATCAGTTGTTTTGTGACAACCAACTACCTGACAGCAGTTAATGTAATTTCAGTCAGTGCAGTGGGGTTGACAGTGAAGTCAAGCTGCACTGTGGCTGAACTTCAGGCCTATCCCTGTATCCCCAGTATATTTCACTGAGCTTACTTTTCTTAAAGCTTTCTATTACTAAAGTAGGTAGATACTTGGAATCCATATCAATTCTGTAAAGGGAAAATAAAATATAACCAGTTTGTTCTGGGACTGCAATTTTGGAATCTGCTAATGACCACAACCAACTTTTGTACAGGTTTTGGTGTGCATAATCAGAGATTTTGATTCCATTTCACTAATTTCTATAAGTGCAGAGGTTATAAAAGTCTTTCAAGACTGAGTTTTCTATTTTAGCACATGAAGCTGCAGAACTTGCTCCTCATTCTGAGTTCACCACTGCAACGAGCAAGCAAGACTGTGAGATCAGACAAGTAGTCCATGAGGAGTTGTTCTGGAAGTAGTACATATATGAATCAAAAATATATCTTCCTTTATGTTCATGTCCACTTTGAATATAAGGAAATATACCTGTGGATTCATTAAACTCCTGTGGCTTATTAGCAGTAAATGCTGTTTCATTTAAAGGTTTTATTTGAATGGAAGCTTTGGAAAAAATAACCCTCCCCCTGCCTGAGCCTGAACAAAGATCAAGCTATTATTTGTGTCATAAAGAATCATAATTGATTTAAAATATAACTAAAAATATTTTGTTGATGGAAGTTTTACTGAGTGCTTACTAAAATGAGTCATGTTTGACATCCAGACAGGTTTCAGTACACGGCATTGATCTTCTAGTTTGCATTCTTAGAGGAGATCCACTATCAAATGTAAACCTGCCAAACTTTGGTATGGAAGTACAGTAACATGTGAAGTTTAATGTCAAGAGCTGTGTAGGTTAGAAAGTTCCAGTCATCATTCTAGGGAAGCAGAGATATGTATGGTACTTGATTTAGCAAACTGAGATAAGAGTATGTTTTAAGAAATTAGCTTCATTTATCTAGGCTTTATTTTTAGCAGCCAAACATAAGCTTTGTAAGGGTTTGTGCTTTCACATAATGACAAAGGAGTGTTGACAGTGGTAAGTCACCTGTGCTAGAGGGGGTAGGATGTGCACACGTTTGTGCT
Source organism: Nicator chloris (assembly GCA_013400495.1). Lineage (NCBI taxonomy): Eukaryota > Metazoa > Chordata > Aves > Passeriformes > Pycnonotidae > Nicator > Nicator chloris. Next base: position 9,507 of record WAAE01011555.1, on the reverse strand, counting down.
AAATTTGAGATTTAGCATTCATTACTGCTGTTGTTGCAGTAATGAAACTCTGCCCTAATGAATATGAGATCTGGGTAATTTATTTTGTGACTTCTTCAAGTGACCTTCTGTTGTGCTATGTTTAGCTTTGCATTTTGCTTTGTTTTTATGCTTGTAACTATAATGGCTTTAAAAAAATGAAGCAGTTCTTTAGGGCTGTATGTCATCATCAAAGTAAGGAGAAAAAAATTAACCAGATATTTTATGGTGAGCAAGTACAGTGAAATTTTCACACATGATCCTTCTTCCTAGGCAAATGAGCCACAATATTTTTTTCTGGCCTTCTGGTACAGGTTGTTGGACTGATACTTTGATTTTTACCTGAAACTGTTTCACTGGTCCGTCAGGTTTGGCCAAATGCCAAGCTCCCATTAAAACAGGAGAGCTTTGTTAAAATTTCTGTTGGAAAACAGTCTTAAGGTTGGAGAATTTTTTTTTTTTTTTAAATCCCTTGGCATAAAAAGCAGCTCTGCAGCTCGAACACTTTTCTGTCATGTGGACATTTCAAGTCTTGAGTTCTTACTCACTTTGATTCAGATAAAAAGCCTCTAACCTCAACCATCATTGGTTGCCATGCTGATAGTTATTCCTGTGTGAGTAACGCTGGAAATGTTTCCCCTTTCCTTTTAATTTTTTTTTTTTTTTTTGAAGAAAGCTTTATTCTGGGCTTTATCCCGAAAAAGTATTTCACAATGAGAAAGCTTTTTCAAAATACATTGATGTAGTCAGATAACAGGTGACTGATGTTTATTACAAATGCTAGGACAATATCAGAGAGGATTTGGTGGTGTAGAGGAATGGTAGTTGTAGGCAGATAAAGCAAAAAAGAATCATTTCAATGTCTTAGAAGCACATTTCTGTTAAACAAAGACATAAACTTTAACCCCTTGAGGTTGATTTTATGCATTTTCCCACATCCACATGCTGATTTTAGACACCAGTTGATTATTTTAATACCAATGTTCACTATTGTTATCTGTATGCTTTAAATGGGAGCTAGATCTTTATGCAATATGCTTTTTGCTGTTGAAAGGTCTCATAAACTTATTCCTTCAAGGGACCACATGAGACAGGTGTCAAGTAGGATGGGAAGTAATACAACTTCTGGAATGCTGTGGGTGAGTGTCACGAAGGCAAAGGGGTTGTTCCCCTTCAGGGGAGCTTTAGCCATTATCACATATTTGTGTAGAATCATGACTTTAAGGTAGTCATTTTAATTTATTTGGAGAGAAACAGAATTATTTAGCACCTTTTTCCGTTCTTCCTGCTAGGAAATAATTTCCTGTTAAGTCCAGTTTTGAAAAAGTTCCGCCTTACGGATGGCATTTTGAAGGATTTCCGTATTGACTGGATTCAGATGACTCACAACCTTTCTCAGACAAGTTTCATTGCAATCATTTGTTACATCATTGATTATTTGTTGTGGTCATTTACCATTGAATCTGAATGTTCTTCTAGGATATTTTGATCCTGCTGAAGTTCCAGGAAAACAAAGTATGTTTTCCAACCAGTGAATAGGTGGCCATGGATCTACTCTAGAACCTTGGGATCAGGTTTACCTAATTAAATGAAAATTCTTGCTATGGAGATACAAAAACTTGGGTAACTTGCAGGTTCATCTTTTGACTGACATGAAATTAATTAAAGATACTAATTTCTAGGCAGTAATTTGTGACACCCTGAAATAGATGGGTCCACTAGCTGTGAAGGGAGCCAAGGAGCACTGCATCAGATGTAGAAGTCCTAATGAATCTAGTCATAGAGTCTGCTCTAGAAGCAGTCTTCTTCTGGTTCCTGAAACGCTGCACAGCAGGCCTGAGAAGAGCTGAGACCCACGATGTTACTGTACATCCTGAAATAAAGCTATATTCCTCTTTACAGCCTCCCAGTTTCCAGTGCCTGGACAGACAGCAGGCTGCCTGATGGAGCTGGGAGCCTGACTGAACCTTCGGGAGCCTCCCCTTGCACTGTGGTGGGAGCTTAGAATGTCCTGCCCTCAGCTGAGCTGAGGGGAAAACTGGGTTCCTCTCTCATGGAGAGGTCAGATTTCTAAAGAACAAGGAGTATTTTAAGGTGCAATAAATACATTTTGAAATCTCAAATTTGCTGCCATTTATCTGGGGTTGTCTCCCTTCCATTTCTATCATCCAAAATGTTCTGATTATCTTAATTATAGCTCTTGTCACTAAAATTTATTGTCTTTTATCATGCCTGGGGTATAGACATTTGTGTGATATAAACCAGAAGCATTTAGTAATGTTTGGTTATTTAGGAGATTTTGAGAACTTCGACAACTTAGATTCTTGCTGTTGTCCCAACAATATGTAAAGTAATTTGCATGCTAATTTCCAATTTACTCAGCTTTAAATTTAGGTTGCCCAGAAAAATTATGGGTGCTCCATCCCTGCAGTGTTCAAGGCCAGGTTGGATGTGGTTTTGAGCAACCTGGTGTAGTAGATGTCCCCTGCCCATGGCAGTGGGGTGGAACTACATGATCTTTAAATTCCTTTCTAACCCAAGCCATTACATGATTCTATGAAATGGCTCAGGACTTTTAGAAAGGTCTTAGAGCTATTTATGGTTTACAAAAACTGCCATTAAAATAATTTGTGAGTTTTCAGAGGACGTAATTCCACTGAGAAATTATGTATTTTGAACAAATATCCATTAGTTGACATGAATTAACCAAAGCATAGTTTTAAAAGCAAATTGTTCGATTTTAAATTGTTTGGAAACTGTTGACAAGGGTTTCTTTTTATTTTTCCCCCCTTCCAGTTGCATTCATCAGTAGATGACATTTTGCTACTCAGATAGGAGGTTTCTAATAAATGATGTCTATTTCCACTGACATCTTTTTATTTTATTCAGAGTCGCAAGTCTTTTCCCCTTCACTTCCCCCCACTTTAAATTCCTCTTTTAAAATCCTCCCGTTTACCTCACAATGGGATTAATACTGCTTTACAGAAACAAACACAATCAATGTATGACTCGGGGCCTCTGACATGCTTGTAAATAGTGCTTTCTGTCTACCCAGTTATTAATTGTGTCTTTTCCAGTCCTATCAAGTCCTTCTTTATAGCCTGGCAGGGACATCTACGTCCTGGCCTAGGAAGCAGAAAACCGCATTTGTACTGCCACGTTGGACAAACTGTTCATCCTCTTAGTCCTTTTGTTTTGTTGTCTGTAAAGCGGGGGTGATTCTGATCCCTTGTATGGCCTGGAAATCTGCTGGCAGCAGAATCTTTTTACTGTGACTTTACAATATGAGGCCAGTGCTTATCATCCTCCAGGAACATGCCCCTGTGCTCTGGAGCAGCCCAGTCCCCTCCAAAGTGGAGCCTGACCCACACTCCTCTCCTGACTGAGCCCTCTCTGCTTTGCCCACAGGGCTGTCCCCACCTTCTTCATGCTGCTGGAGTAACATGTTCACTAGAGTCTACAGAATGTTGTAATTAATATGGAACATTAAAAATCCTGTAGATACTGCAGGTTTTTAAACCTAAATATCCTGGAAGAAGCTTGTCTTTGAACTCGAACAATGATTTAAATTAATAACTCTATGACCTTTGAAATATATTTCAAAATATTCAAAGCTAACCATGTTCTGAAATTAAGGAATGCTAAGTACAAACACTGAGGCAACTTTTGATGCAGTTTTAGGCAGAAATTAAAAACTAGCTTTGGTTTTCAGTGCATTAGAGCTGGACATCTGAAGATTTCAGGAGGCAACCAGGCAAATTCTCTGGAGGACACTTGTCCTCTCTCAATACATGACAGTTTCCTGATGAGAGGCTATAGGTTCTGCTCTTATGAGAATCTTAATCTGGTACTAATACTCTGCTTCCTTGGTGTCTTTGTGTTTCCAAATTAGGCATATACCTATCACAAGTTCTTTAGATTTCTGGTCCTTTCATATACATCAGAACTAGGCTGGAACCAGAAGCCTCAGAATCAATCCCATTGACTCAGGTGGAAAAGATTTCTGTGCCTCTGCTTTAGCTAGATTATTTGGTAGGACATGACTATGTTTCAAGGTACTTTTCTTTGCAATATAAAACTCAAAGCAATGAAAGAGTCTTCACAGACTTTAACCATGTTTTTTCTCTTAGGGAAAAGGTGTGAACCTGGGAACAGTCTGGAGTAAAGATTTTTTTTTCAGATAGATATTTCACAATTTTGAAATTTTTACCCCAGGTTTGAAGCAGGTCTTTTTTTCATGTTGTCAATCAGTTGAACTTTATAGTTTTAACTGTCTTTAAATTGAACAAAATATTTCATTTGTTAGGAAACAAAGGATTTAAACTCTGAGTTTATGACAATTTTGTCTGTTTTGGTGTGACCAGGTGTATTTTTCTGCAAAATAAACAGTGAAAAATATGAGAGGTGGGTTTTGTGGCAGCACAAAGCTGACAAGTGCACGAGTCAGAGTCCTGGGAACTTTTACTTTCTCTTTTCCTTCTCTTCCTTCTATGGTAAACCCACACTTGGCTTACAGGTAGAAATGATTTCTTTAAAAAATCAAATGTCACCCAGTTGATGAGCCTGCTAACACAGATTTTAGTGAAGAATCTAATAAAGCATAATGAAGGCTAATCCTCACTTTGTGTAGAGAAAGGAGTTTGGCTTGTGTGTCAAATCTGAAGAGTTATGTTGGACACTTCTGCTATATTTGAGTTGAGAAACAGAGAACTATAGCAAAGGTCCCTGAAAAACAAACAAGACTTCTGCTACAAACTGAGCTTCATTGAAAAGGAAGTAGATTAATTTCAGGTAGCTTTCTAAATCAGTTATGTCCTGTTTGACTGTTTGTTTGTTTGTTCTTCCTGACTGCCCACGGGAGCTGGACAAGCTTGAATTTATGTCCTGATAAAAAGTAGAAGGGCTAGGTGTTTCACCTATGCTATGTTGCTCTTGAAGTGTGTGTAAATCTGCACTGGAGATGTGTTAGGATATGAAGGCACACGGCATTTCACCTGCAGCATTACAGGTGGAGCACCAGCATCAGCTCTGCTTATGGTGCAGGGCATCAGTCCTTGGACTGCTCATGGGAGAGCCTGAGTAAGAACATGTGAGGGTTAAAAAATGAAAGCAGGACAGGCAGCTCAGGCCCAGCATTGGGAAGCTAAGGAAATCTGAAACATTCAGTTGAGAGCTTTCTTTAGGACGTTATCACAGAGTAAAATCTGTGGCACTTGTTGCAACTGCTCAGTGCTCTGGGCTGATGGCAGAGCTGTCACTGCAGCATCACCAGGCACAGGCAGAAATTGCTGTGGAAATCCCAGGCACAAATTTCCTACTTTTCAATATCTGTAATCTTTCAGCTTCTAATAACATTTAAGTTGTTGGTATAATACATGTGCAGGAAATACAAGAGACGTAAAAAGGGTTTAATATTAATGCTCAGGAAAACATTGTGATTTCTTCTCTAGAAGCATACCTGTTGGCTCTCCTGAGTGCTGGCGAAAGCCACCTCAGTCTTGACTGGCTCTCACAAGTTATTGCAGTTGCACATGGATCTGGAGAATGAAATTGCTTTTGATTTCTGTTTAAAACATGCTATTTAAACTTGTATATTCTGTAAAGTGGTTTTCAGGACAAGCTTCAGATTGAAGGGTGGAGTGGAAATCCTGGTGTGAGAAAAAACCTACCAGCAGCTGGTAGTTGAGGATGCTAAGCAAGCTAGTTTAAATTTAGTTGTGCCCATTTGGTTGCATGTTTGTAGTATAGGTAGGTTTACTAACACAACATAAGAGTGAATGAGCACCTCTCTGGGGCTGGCCATCATTCTAGTCCAACCAGAACAGTCTGACACAGCTGGAGTTGAGTCCTGAGGGGAAAGACTTGTCCAAAGAATAGAGAGCATAAGTGTCTCCACAGTGTGAAGAGGTTTAAAGAGCACATGATAGATGTTTTGGGTGCATAAGTGAGCTCTCTCAGGTGTAGTTAATTCACTGCATTTTTGGCATGTCCTTCAGAATGAACTACCCATTTCTCACTACTCCATCTTGAAAGAGTTAAAGATCACTAGCTCAGGGGAGATGTCCATACATGGTTAGAGGAATGTCACCTGTTACTTTCTTGAGAGACACCAAAAAAGGAGGTCTTGCTTCATTTAGCATCTTCATAAATAATTAGACATCTGTAAGAAATTAAGAGATGATGCCAGACTTGACAAGGAATGATGATGCTGTGAAGTCTTTTAGCCAAGCAGACAGTGAAGGAAGAAGCCACAGTTATGGAAGTGTTGTGGCTCAGCAGCCTTGAGGAATATGTTTTGATTTGAGGTTTTTTGTCAGTTTTGTATTACACATCTTGAGAGAAAATACACATTTGAAACTGCCATGGTTCTTCAGTCTGACTCACCACTCTGCAAAACACACTTCATGGCTGGATGGTTGATGAAGTTGCTGGTGGGTTTGGATCTTTGTGCTGATACACCTCTGTGATACAACCTGAAATTATAGACTGCCCTGCATTTCCTGGTAGCTACAAGGTGGAATTTTTACCTTCTGTTAATTTCACAGCCTGAAGAGAATTTGTTTCTATAAATTTGTAAAGAAGGACACATGTGAATGAAGGCAAATCTGTTGTATTTCTTTAAGCTTATGAATCTATTTTGTTATTAAAGTTAAGATGTAATTGGGCAGAAGGATAGAGGGATATCTTCTTATGTCCTCTTGAATAGTCACTGTTGTTGGGCATGCACAGCTGGAAAACAATACCTGAATGAGAATACAACTGGGAAACACTAAAGGAATGAGAGTACAGTAGGTAGGGAGTGAAAGACAGGATGTGAGAAACAGTGGAAGGAAGGCTTGCAATTTGAACACATTAAGAAAGTATGTGTGGTAGATGCATAGCCAGTTCTCCATGATGAAAGAGCTGCACTGGAGGCAAAGCAGGATGTAAAAAAAAATCAGATCACTAAATCACTGCAAAATTTCACTAGATAGGATGGGAGATTCCTTATAAAGATCTTAATTTTTACTTAATTTTCAGGTTACATATTTAAAAGCTATATGTTCTGGTCTGTGTTGTAATAAAATTTAGAGATTGAAAGACCTATCAGTGTTTTTGAGGTACTTTTGGGCATCAACAAAACATGAACCAACTTTGAGGTCCTTCAAAACCAGGTATTTTCCATCTTGTGATACGTTATAGAATAGAATTTTCAATCTTGTGATACTTTATAGAATACTTTCATTTTCTGTAGGTGGCAGTGAGTGGCTAGGTAGTCTCTGCTTGGTATGTCACCACTATATTATCAAAAGATTCATAACTGGAAGATTTACTCCTTATTAGTTAATACTCAAGTTGATCTAAACTGATTCTGCATATTTTCTCGTAGATGCTATGAGTATAGTTCTGATTATTTTCTGGTTAGTAGCTAAATATCTGGACTAAACAGTGTTTCCAAAACAGTCAGGGTAATCTAAGGGGGATAAGCAGTTTGATTTTGTTTGGGATTTTTTTTTTGGTTTGTTGTTTTTTCTCTAGGAGCATTAGGTAAAATAAATGGAATTTGCCAGTTTTAGCCATGCCTTTTTGTTCTAGCTAGACCCAGTCTTGAAAAAAGAGAAGTTCCAGAGAAGCAAAGTCGTTTGTGCTGAAGTCCCTCAAAGAGGTTTGAGTTGAGTGATGGCCTGTCACAGTTTCCTGTGATTGTCCTGTATCATTAGTGTCAAATTAAACTGATTTCCTTAAAGCCCAGATCCTGGGGTCATGTAACTTCATAATAGTGTGCTTGCTTTCAGTGTATTCCAAGTTTTCTTGGATAGCAGAGATGAGGAGAAGACAAAAAAGCCTTGAAGGTGTGGCCCAAGTTAACCTCAAACTCAAAAAGGAGGCAGAGAGTAGCTTTAGTAAAGAGGTCTGGTTTTATCATACCAGTGATAGAAGAAATTACTCTCTTACTCGGAATTCAAAAAGATTCAGACTGTGTCCTTCAAGTGCAGGGGATTATTTTCTTGTCTCTGTTCGAAAATCAGTTTTTCAAGCTGCTACTCTTAGGATTTCTGAATTGTGCTTAATCCCACTGATTACAAAGCCTTGCAATCTGCAGGCTGAATGGACTTTTTTCTTCCTCACAGGGAGAATTTGGGAAAAATTATCTCAGGAAGCCAAAGCAGCCATGCATTACTTCTCTTTCTGTCTCTCCATCTCACTGTATTCTCAGAAGGAGAACATGCAAGTGCTTGTGCATACAGTAGAATAAAATGTAGGAAATAGTCTGCTATTTCTTCCCTGGTTAAAGAGCATTCCCAGGTAACACTTAGTTACACTGCAAAAAAGAAAGAACTTGATCTTTATTATGAGTTACTATATTCTGCTTCAAATAGTTCTTACTAATCTGCTTCTAGTAACTCATGACATTTCTTGGGTATATAATTTCTTAAAAAATAAATAAACGAAAAAAGCAAAACATCCTCAATTATACTTTTTTTTGTAATGCTGCCTCATTTTCACTTCTGTTGCTGTTATTTGTTTTGGAGTTTAGAAGTGAAAACAGCAACCCTTTGTGAAAGAGGAATGTAATGCTATTTAAAATGTTAAAAAAAAGTTAACTCCACTGTATGTGTAATGATACTAAAAATTCTTTTGTAGCTCTTCTGTAAGAATTAATGCCAGTGCATTTGTGCTTTCCTAAACAAATAAATATTTTTCTAAGTAAATGAGGCACTGTATTCATACAGCACAAACTTCCACCTGTCTGATGGAACCTCTGTAATCTTGCTTTATACAGAAACAATAATGTTCTTAACTCATATGGAAATATATTTCCTTTTCACAATGGGGTTATTGATTTCTCAATCAATACTCCTTTGGATTCCTGCATCTCCAGTAATGTTGCTTCTTCATGAAAAGGACTGAAATGCAATTTGCTTAACAGATCTAATTTTTCTGCAATTTCTTTGTAAACAAATTTTGTCTTTGTAAACAAATCTGTTCAGACAGTGTTGGTGAATGACATGGTTTGACAATGAGGATTTATGCTCAAACATAAGCATTAAATAATACTTTATAAAAATACATAGTGTTTTACTAAGGAAAATTCTTAATTTTCTACTTTTTTAAAGGTGGTAAGTCAGTTTATTGGTCCAAATTTTTCACAGTAAGTGTTTTCCTGTCTGATATAAAGAAGAAATAATTTTGTTTTGTACATTATTGAACACTAAATTGGAATGTAATTGTTTTATCAACACCTTTATTTTCTTTTGAATGAGTTTTTAAAATTTGAAGCATGTTTATTTATCTTTGGTTACTACTTAATGCTTTTATTTTGTTAATCAGGTGTTTACATTTGTGCACTAAATTGTTAGTACTGATGAAATATAATAATTCCTATTTCTTTTGGCTTTCTGATTTATATCTCTAAACCTGCACAAATCTCAACTCAGTCTACTCAACTCAACAAACTGTCATGTGGAAATGACAACTTTTGATTTTTGTTATTTTATAAAATGTATC
>WAAE01011554.1:94198-106421 GCA_013400495.1 Nicator chloris | reverse complement strand
GGAGGGGGGGGGGGGGGGGGGGGGGGGGGGGCACTTTCCTAGAATTCTGTTTGAAAACCAGTCCCAGATTTCTACTGTTGCATGTGACAGATGAAATAATGGAGATGAAAGGAGCGTATGGAAATTTTGACTAATGAGGAGAACATGAAATGTAGTTAGCCTCTGGAAATACCTTAAAGCAACAAGTCTGTATATCACCCTGTGCTCTTTCCTGGTTACACACAGTTTTTATACAGGATTGACCACTGCATTACCTAAGCATTTAAATACATCATCTCCACAGCAATGTGTGGGGCACATCTCGCTTTACTTGTCCGTACACACCGTGGACATGGAAGCATTCTAAAAGCAGAGCCTGGGCAGTGTTTCTGAAGAGAAGTACAAATTGTTCCGTTGGGTCCCACTGGGACACCCTCTCAGGGTGCTGCAGAGCATGGCTTACAACTCCTCTCTGCAGGAGACACAGGTACTTGCCTTGAGACACTCAGCAAACACAAAGCAAGGCTAGAAATAAATGTCAAACAGATTTAATTAGAGGCTGGTGTTTAAAATCTCATTTCCCTCTTGTCTTCCTGACCAATGGCTGAAATCAGGCATGGACAAAAAGAGCTTGAAACTGGTTTCAAGTGATAATTAACCAACTCTCATTCTGCCATCTCTCTGCATGGCTAAGGAGGCATTTCAGCAACACAAATCTATCCAGCTCTCAGGCTCCAGTTATCATAACTTCTTTAATGCTACTCAAATCACCTTGGGAGGAAGGCATATTAAAAAAAAACTTAAAAAATAAAAAAAAAAAGAAGACAGCAGAGGTATTTTCTGAGAGCTCCATCTTTCGTGCATGACCAAAAGAATTTGGTCTCCTACAAGTAGTCATTGAAGCAGTTTAAAATAAATGTTTGTGTTACTAAATTCATATATGAGGCTAAAACTTCTGGACTGGAATTCTAAATTTTAACCTGAAGTGGTACATTACTATTTACTGTATTTCTGACATCTCATTTTCAGTGGTTGTTAACACACTCAGTTTTTGTTTTCTCTAAAAGTCAGACCTCTCAAGTGCCAGGACATCTCGGTTAGCCAAAGTTCTCTGCTCCTTTCTACACTCTACATCCAAGAACATCAGTACTAAATTTCACATTTCTACTCACCCAGGCCACTTTTTACATGACTGTCAGCATGACAAATAAGCCAAGGAATAATTTAACAATGCTCTGAAAAGAAGCAAAGCTTTCATAAGTTTTTGCTCACAGTTCTGGTGGAGACTTAATGGGATAGCTAGCATTTTCTCACCAAGACAGAAGATCTTTCAGGAGAATCAGTAAAAACATGGACTGTTTGAGAGGGACAAGCAGCTTCTCATGTCATTGCTTCACTCTCTTCACTCACTTCCAGAATTTCTCTCATAGTGGCTGTTCTTTTAGGCTAACAAAATTTGCATCTCTGTCACTGGAAGAAAGCACTGCACTGTCCACCCTGGGCTGCCATGATTAGACATCAAACTTCCCCATCTGGACACTTGTGCTGTAACACTGAATCCTTACCACACCACCCAAGAAAACAGAGCCAAAATTATACCAAAATCTAGGCATGCAGACAGTGACAGAGAGCAGTCACAATGTGAGTGTAATACAACACCAGCTGGTCTCTGTGAGCATTTTTTTCACTTGCTCTATTGCAAAGTTCGTATTTTTGTCACTCCACTTCCTTTACAGACCTGGGGACAGCATGCCAGTTGTACTGAATTCCCAGCTGCCACAGCCCAAACCAGGGCTGTTGCGTGTCAGAGTTTAGAATTAAACGTGCAGAATGCAGAGAACAGTCACAATACCTCCTTTATGATGCTAAGGAAAACATAAATAATGAAATTAAAAAGCTGTCATCTAAAGCAAAAATAGCAGTCAATGCCATAGAGACTGTATGAGGCAAAATGAGAACTACATTTCAGCAAAACTGCACATGCTCCCGTAGCCAGACAAGAAAAACCTTCTCCTTTGCTCAGTGGGATATTAAACTTTATAGCTGTACTTCTTATTTTTAGATAATTCTTTGAATGCCTAGCTTCTGACTTCCCTAACTTCTTTTGTGTGTAGTAAGTTTTGATAAATATATATTTTTTAAGAGCTGCACTGTCATAAATCAGTCCAGCCTTTGGAGGTCTTAAAAATGTAACAGTTATTACTGTAATATTCATAAATGCTTTTATTATCCCTTCTAGGCTTTGTGGAATGCCTTGACATTCACGTCTCTGACTTGGCACAATAACCACCACGTCTTTGGGCGTGTGCAAGCACACACTCACACACAGAGCCTCTCTCGCTGCAGGCTGTTTAATCGAGGAGAGCCCGTGCACAGCCCTGCTGTGCACCAAGTGTCATCAGTGCTGCGGTGTGACACAAGGCAGGAATGGAATCTCGGGCTCGTTTCTCACGGGGGAGAGGCAGAATTGCTAAAGATGGATCCTGTGCGGCTGGCTGACCCCTCCTACACCTCGCGCAATGTCTCTGCTCCTTCCAGAGAGCGCGGGCACGCCGGGGATCCCCGCGGAGCGCGCTGATGAGCCTCGGGAAGAGAGAGACATCATCACGCTTCCCATAACGAGTTGGCTGATGATCTCTCAGCTCCACCAGCCGAAGAAAAGAATATGAGCCCGAGTGCAGGAGCTGTGATCCATGGCCAAGGAGCCAAGCAGGGGGCGGAGGGAATGACCGCTTGCCGTAAGAGGTAGAATGATAACTGATGGGTCTGTTTGTAGCTGTGAAAGAGGATCTGAATCCCTGCAATACACAGGATTTGCAAGTCATTCTCAGGAGACTGGAACCAAGTCCCTGTAGGAAATTTCAGGGGACACGGGCAAGCGTTGGCTTTCCTCACATGTCATCTTTTCCCCTGGACACATGTAAGCACAGGAATGTGTGTGATACCACTGCAAGGGGAGACTCTCAGCCACACATTATATTAAATGTTAAGCTTCAGACATAAAACAGGCTCATGCCACAAAACCACATCTAGTTCTAATCCTTTTACTGCTACTAAACTAAAACATTTCCCTAGTTTTCAATCAAGTTCAGTTGGTTCTAATGAATGCTTTGCAGCCACGGAAAGTATCTGAAAGAATTAGTAGTTGTTTTGTAGGGATCTCAGATGAAACGTTCCACATGTGGTCGTTTGAGACTGCCACACAGCAAAGGCTGGGAAAGCCAAAACACAAAAGGAAAGTCCGTGGGGGGCTATGTACATGCTCCCACGGGATGCAAGGTGTGTTGGCTGTTTCAAAGCTCAGGGAGGGCAAGGATCAGGTCTAGCAAACAGAGCTAAAATCAGCTGGAGAAAAACCCCAACACTACATAGAGCATTTGGAGAGACAACTGAACCCCGGGCACCAAGGACACAATGCACAAATTGAACACCACACACACACTACCGTCATCCAAAAATCGTCATCTCTAAATCCAAAGAGCTGAGGATCTGAGCCTGGATTTCATTGCCACCATAATTTATGAGACAAGTCAGGACTAGTGCTTTGATTCAGGTCTAATAATACCAATTTAAGTTACTTCTGTGAAATCTGAGCACCACAGAAGTCTTGAGATTATTTATTCTTATGAATCGAGTCATTGGAGTAGAGAAGACTTCCTTTGACTTATGTGTATTTCCCCCAAAATTAACATTCACCATAGCAAAAAATGAACTGCAACTTCTGTTGAGGAGGCATGAGACTCTTCTAATTATATTGAGAATGCTTTTGCAATATATTGTTGATTATATTAAGCCTCCTATGATGCAAACACTGTTAGAACATATAAGACTATCTGCAGAAGAATTACATAGAATCAGGGGAAATAGTATGAGATTAGGGTTCCCAGACTTTACTGTATTTGCAATTCACACTGAATGTGTTCGCTGTCAAGCTGTCATTTTATATTAGGAGTTAATTTTTCTGCTATTGATCCTCTCTCTGCTTATTCTTTTTCTCCTTCTTCAGCTGCCAGGGTTTTGGAAAACAATAACAACCAAAACTATAACAAAGAACTTGAAGTCCCAAACAAATTTTGCACACATTCGTTCCATAACCATCAGCCACTCTGACTTCTGCAGCCCCCAAATTTCCATTAAAGTTGCCATGGATTTGGATAATGAGTCACTGCTTAAAGAGAAAAGAGGGAAAGAGGCACAGTGCATTCACATTGAAGAGGAGCTAAAATCAAATAAAGGCCCTTCACAGCATAGGTGTTTATAATATAATATCGTAGTTGCTGTAAAGAGCACATCTTGTTTCTGAAAACAAAATCTAACAAGGACAGAAATATGGCCCACAAATTAGGTGTTGCATTTTGGTAAGGAATGAATGAAATACCCCATACAGGATAGACTGTTACAGAAACAGAAAAGGAAAAAGGGTTGTGATAGGTACAATTCCCCCAGGACACTTGAACTTCATTCTATGCTCGACAGCAGGATTTGTCAACAGCAATAACCCTGAAAGTGAAAGAGACATATATAGAGTCTTTCCGTCAACCTTTTCTAACACATTACTCTTTCTATTCTTTTTTTATTTACTCTCTTTGCATTTCTCCAAGCTGGTTTTGGCTGAGATAGAGCATGGGAAAAAGCAAACCAAACTGTGTGTAAGCCTATGTGTAAAATCTTTCTGGCACGCAGTGATGGGACACCCTCTCCTGGAGAAACAGACACACTTCCTCTGCTCCCGCAGTGAAAGAACAGGAAATTAGTGACATTCCTGGGATCTGGAGACAAACTACCACAACAATTCTTGATATAATGACAATAAGTGGGAATGCTTCTCCTTGATATACATGTTACAAGTTGATCTTACAAACAAGCAAGCTCCATCTCTGGACTGACAAAGACACTGTTAGATAGAATACCCTTGAGAAAAATCACTCATTCACATTTAAGCGATGAACAGCTACATTAGAATCATAAAGAGAGGAACCTCTAGATGAAATAAGTCAGGATTTTTGACTCAAATTCAGATCTTCCACACGGGGGATCCCACTGGTGGACTGACTCCCTGCATCACAAAATATGTCACTTTGAACCAGGCAGAATATCACCATTCAGGTGGTTACCTCCTAAAGTTAAAAATTGAAATAGCTCAGATGGAAAAAAAGGATCATCTTGCTTGGCTAAAAGTCCAAGTTCTACGCATTTCCTTCACTCCTTTAAGATGTCATAGTTTCACATCATCATAGATTATGGCAGTTCTCACTAATCCACTCATATTTGCTTAGGATGTCATTTGCAAAATTTATGAAAGGTAAGGCTATGAAACTTCTCAAAGGAGTGCCTCCAAGAGGCAAAATATGCTACTGCCTGTGGATGAAGAAGAAAGCAGTGAATAGAGCAGGGATTTGTGGTGCCAGTGACCAGGCTACAGGTGACAGTGCGGCAAGTTCCTAACTGCCTGTAGCCTTTAAAACTGAAAGAACTTTACAGGTACAGGGCTTCCAAATGAGCAGCCTGGATTCCAGCACGGCATGTTTACACTGGCAGCAATTTCTCAGACACCACAGTGGAACAAACACCTGGGAAATTCATTTTCCCCCCTGAGGTGGCTGGCAGCTCTGCTGTGTGCAGAAAGCAGGACAGCTTCTGACCTGGACACTGCTGACTTTTGTCTTAATTAGATGCAAAAGAAAATGCAGGGAGAGAGAAAATCACAGTTCAGTGTGGTCACTGATGTGAATTTTGAACTTCATTTGACATTGCTAACATTGCTCTCATTTGGACCGCTTCTAACCAGGGTCTCCTGTGCTATGACAAGTTTGTAATAAATTACAAATGATCAAACTGCAGGTACCTCTCTCAGTTTGCAGCCCAATTTAGAAAAAAAATCAGTGGAAGAACAGCAGCAGCACATGGCTCAGGCTATGCCTGATCAAAGGGGTATTATTCCTCACAGCTCCAGGAGCGTTCAGGCACTGTTTTACCTCAAGGCAGGAATGAATAGCAAGGATAAGGCACTGAAGCCCCTAGGAAGTCCTCACAGCCTTAAAAAGTCTGCAGAGAAAAATTTTAAGATGCATTAAGCACAAAGGTTCTCAGTGCCCAAGGCAAACTGGAAAATATTCCTTCCCTCAAGTTACTTAACGCTAAATCATCACCTGCAGGCTCAAGCTGTCATTTCTGAGTCAAATCTCACAGTGTCAAGAGTTCTTCTCAAATCTTTACTCTCCCCCTCCCCACCCCAATACACACAGTGGTTTCTCATACAAGCATTAGCAGAATACGAATTACTTCTAGGAAGGAATGAGACTTCTATTCTTATATAACATACATTAAAGCCCTGATTAAATTCAGCCTTGGTCTTCCAGTCACTTCAAACAGTTCTACATTCAATTATGGTTTGGGATTTATAAAGAAAAAGAAAATTCTCGGCATTTCCTGGTGTAAGGGTTACCCTGAGAATCTGTTGTTTGGTCTATAAACAGTAAGAATGCACCTTAAAGAGTCAGAGGCAAGATGCAAATTGAATACAATCACTTCAAAGATGCTCCTGTGCTGAAGGCTTTATGGCATCCAACTCGCTCTAGGGAAATAGCTGAGGTTCTGGTGAGGATCAGGGAGACAAGACTTCTTTTCTTTCACTGTCTAGTCAAAGCACTTTGTCCAGTTCATTTCAGTAAAAGGGTCATCTCCCTGTACACACACTTGCATTATGGCAATGGGATCTAATGAGCTGGCAGTCTTATGATTAAAAATACAAATACATTAAAGATGGTGGTCACAAGTGAGGAATTTAAATTATCTTTCTGATCATCATGTGAGCCAGATTAATGGAGAAGAACCAGAGGAAATCATTCTCAGTCTAGAGAACCAGGAAAACCTGAGTTGCACACAAGAATTTAATGCAGTCTGTAATGTTTCACATCCAGTATAAAGCCAAAACTCAGGTTATAGATGTTGGAAGTCCTGCATTGCTGTGTTAGGAGTAGTGTGCAATTCATAAATCTACTGAACAGGAAACACTTCCTTAAAGAGAAAGCATTGCAAATCTCTTAAGTCTCCTGCACCATTAATTAATTACAAACTGAATTCCTGAAGAGAAATACTTTAAAAACTGTAAGAAAAATGGTAAAGCCAAAGAGCCTCTCAGCAACCCACCATGCAGAGCAACCCTTAACCACAGCCTACAGAATGGCAGACACTGGGTAATGCCTCACTTACAAAAACACAGGTGAAGGATGGCACACACTCGGCATCAGCCAGCTGCAAATTACCTCTCTTTCCACCGACTCTTCCCAAAGCAGAGGATGAGAGACTTTCCACTGAAGGTAACTCTGCAATGGGAGCACATTCCTTCAAAGTCCACACACACCCAACTTGCAAACAGGACTCAGCAATTGCTCCTAAATGAGTAGCACAGAGTGTCTATTCAATCAATAGGACCTTTCTGCTGATCTACTTTTACAAGGAGAGCTGGCCTAAGCTTAAGGAAACCTGATTATTGTATGTATACACTGACCTAGTGCACTTATGTTTTGTTTTGGCAAAACCCACAAGTAAGCATAACAATATAGCAGCCCAAAAAAGTTTATTAATCAGCCAGGTTCAAAAAAATCTCTTCAAATAGTATCTCATTTCTGCTGTGCATTTTATCCAGAGGAATCCTGAGGGGGCTTTGAAATATGCAACAAACCACAGTATAAATTATATAAATTATATTATCATTTCCCTCTCAGATGAGCTCTAGCACCTGTTTGGCACTGAGCAGCATCACTGCACAGCAGGCTGCAGCTGGAAGCAGAGCAGTTTTTTATACAGAAACTGCAGCTGGAGTTCAGAGCCAATACAATTACAGAGTCTGGAATTTCATCAGAATCCTAAGGATGACATTCCTTTCACTGCTTCCTGTGAAAGTCTGTAAAAATTAAATTATTGAAAAGGTTTTCCTCCAGTCATTCTTATTTGGGATTGACATTTCTTCACTCAACTCTCAGTTTCAGTGGTCAGTAAAATAACAAAGGTTTTGTGCTCTGGTAGAGCTTCCCAACAGGTATTGCATGTTGGAATTAGATCAGGATCTTCAATGAGGATGAAGGGGAGCCTTTTCAAAGTTTGGTTCACATCTGTGAACATGTCATGCTCATTACTAATAACACCCATCAGGGAGATGCATGTATCATTTCTTAATGCAAATAGCATGTTAACATTTCCAGCAGATTCACCTGAAATTGCTTCTTCTCTTGATACTAAGAAAGCAGAGTGCCATGGCAGAAAAATAATTCAGAACTTACCTTCCTGCTGTCCTTAGAGAAAGCTCTCTCTTCATGCCAGCTCTTTGGGAGTATAAGCAGAACCTGGAAATGGTGCTTTACCTGCACAACATTTATGGACAAGTGACTATTGATGGAAAACAACAAAGAAAAAAGTAGGCTCAGGATTTTAGAAGCCTGGTGTCTGTGCACTTTTATCTTACTTCTGATCAACTTCAGTGTCTTCAGAACAGTCTTTAGCTTCCCCTAGAGAATCTTTTTCCTCTGCTGGTCATATATTTTCACAAAACCTGTAGAGCTTGGTGACTTCTACATTCCTGACAAATGTCGTTGAAATCCACCCAGATTCAAAATTTACCCAGGGGAGACCTCTCCCCAAACCAGTGCCAGGTGTGATTACAAAAATCCTTCTCTCCTGTGTTAAGATGCTGCCAGCAGACCAGACTCAGTCAAGTACCAGATTAAAGAGCCAAAGCTGTGTGCTCTTTTCTCCCATACATCCAACAAATCCATGATTTACAGAGCTGGCCCACCAGAGTAACAACAGATATTGGCATTCTGTCAGCCTGAGAAAACTCTTCTGAGAAGAGATAGAGAAGACATCTGCTGAGAGTGTTTGGTAAGGACACTTCACTCTCTTCCACTGGCAAAGTCATTTTCTGTTTCTAACATCTGAAGGAGGCAACAACAAAGTCTTTGCCTATCTCTGTCCAGATGAACTACACAAATCCCAGAAGTTTTGATAGAAACTGGATTGATAAATGCCATAATAAGCTATATATTTTAGATCAATACTTAACAGGACTGTAATCTCCTCTCGCAGGGAAGTGTTCTCATTAAAAATACTACATTCCATACAGGGAGCCTTACTGGAAAATCACACAAAGAAATTTTGAAAATCTGCGTTTAGGAGGGCCTGAGGAAAGAGAACAGTACACACAGAGCAAAGTGTTCTATTCAATCCCAATTCTGACTTGACAGATTTGAGATCTAGGCATAAATAAGAAACAGTGAAAAAAGCTGTATGAGAAACTTCTATAAGATATATATATATATAGTATATATATTTTTATATATATTATATGCAGGAATAATATATATGTTATATATATTATAATATATATTATAATATATATATAATTTATATACAGGCACACAACAAATGTACATGAACTCATAGGCACCCTCTGGATTCTGGAAAAGCCAAATTTGCAACAAAATTAAATAAGAAGTTAAAAATCATAAGTTTATTAGATTTCTAAACAGAGTGGATGAGAGATGCAATAAGCCCTTCTCAATTCTATGTCTGGAAAAGAATCCCCCACACATGCATATCAATATTTTGGAGTTGTCTGAGTGGTCATTGATTTAAGAGAAAAATATCTCAGCTTCTTTAGAAAGAGAGAAAATTGTGAAGGGAGGGGTTGGGTACGAAGGCACTAATGAAAGGTAACAGATTAAGATGATACAGATTTTTCTACACAGAGAAGGTTTTTGGCAGGAAGCCAGTAATGAAATCTACATTTGCACACTCCAGTGGGAACTCAGAGAAACCTCAGCGCTGCCAAACTCTGTGGCTTCATTTTGATGGATGAAAAGGCTTTAGATAGCTTGCTGTACACAGCTGGAAGACTTGGGAGAAATGCACAGCTTCCAAGCACCCAAATTCATGAGTGGTTTTCCAGGAGGCTACCACTATACTTGCCAGAAGTAGTGGACATTAAGGAAGTATTTCCATACAATCACAGAAAAATAAAGGATGGGAGAGACTTGGAAGTCACCTCTTCATCTCCTAGTTACAATACAAAATAAATGCTCAGGGAGGTGTTTATATCTCCTGTTCCTAAAGACACTGAAGGTCTGTGAATTCACACCTCTCCCACCAGTTTATCCCACCCTTCTGCTTGGCTTACTCCCACAATTTCTTTCTTAAATGCCCAGCTTGAGTATTTGGAACTACAATTACTTCTAGCCTGAACTATGGGGAAGAAGAGATTCAAATCCTTTTTATTTTCCATAGTAATCATATTTGCATTTGATTAAACCCTTCTCCCTTTCCAGTTTTCTCTCTGGAGTCTCCATCCAGGTTATTCAACCATAGTTTTGAGATTTCTCACTGTTCTAGACTTTCAAAAGAGGACATGGCACTTGAGGCAGGTCCTTGACCAGCACTGAGGGAGAGGAAGGATCACTCCATGCATTCTCTAGGCCACACGACTTCCTTAGTGCACCATCCTTTCCTCCCTTGGATCTCCCTCCTGCTGTCCCCAGACAGCAACATCACTTGGCTCCAGTTCTGTCACAGTTCTCAGGAACACAACCTCATCCAGGCTCTGAGAAAGACTCCCTTCCCTGTCAAGGTTGTTGCTAAATAGTTGTATTTTGTCTTAATTAGTATAGCCTGCAGGGCACTTATTCTTTGAGTTATCCTGAGAGTTATTTTTAATAAATATAAATGAGAGAAACCTTCAAAGGTTGCACCAGGTGTTTTAACACCATTTCATACTGGTGAAATAATATGTTTCAATGTGCTCGAGAGCTCCAAGAGACCAAAGGAATTGTGACTGCTTCCATGATAAATTGAAAGCTTAAGAGAATGAGGATGAAACATGTTTCATACTCAATCCGTATTCATGATTTAAAAGCACACAGGATTGAGAAAACATGACCTGGATTCTGTACTGATGAAACAATGCCATTTAAAAAAGAAAGTAAAGCAAATACTACATTTCCTATTCCACAGCAGTAAGTAAGTTGCTTATAGTATGTTGTGAGTTAGAAGTGTGCACAATGAACCATTTACTAATCTATCATTTTCCCATCCACAAATTAACTGCACAGGATTACAGAACAGTCTGAGCTGAAGGACCATCAATACAGCTTCGTATTCTCAATGCCACATCCAGAAATATTCAAAGGGATTTCATAACTTAATTCAGTTTTGAGCTTGCATGCAAGCTGTTGCCTGCACCTGCTGTTGCCAGTGGTTAATATTTGACATTTTGTAACTTTCTCATCTCATTCACATACCTTCAATATTTGTGCTTTCTAATCAGACAGGTTCCAAGCCCAACATATAATTACCAAAATATCTTCAACAACAGCCAAAGGTGGATGAAATCTATACCATATTTATAGGGAAATAAACTTTTGTGCAACAGCTGATCGCTGTCAAGTGTGCCAGTGCTGGTTTACTCCCTCTGCAGACACATGAGAGCATAAAGACAGGAAATTAAAAAAGCATTTGAAGCTGGGGTACAACATCAGCACAGGGCATGAACTCAACCTGCATCCGGAATTTCTGGATGAAGCAAAAGGCTGACTAGGGTGGCATTCCAGTTATTTGGAGGAAATACTTTCTGGGGATTTGCTGGAGGAAGAGGAGATGCTGTCTCCAGGGAAAGCCCCGGCTTGGACATTCCATCGGTCTTTGCTGCTGCTCAGACCTGCTCACACACACAGACACACACAGGGCTGCAGGCATCAGGAGAGGAGCCTGTGCCCCGGTCTCACTCACACGGTCACACCCCACGCCTGCAGGACGCGCGGCCCCAGGAGAGGCAGGGGCGGCCCGGCGGTCTCTCAGGTCCAGCCTCACTCCCTCGTGATTTACCAAGGACTGCCCGCGTTCCTCGCTGTGGGTGCTGCATGGCGTCAGTCCACAGCCGAACGAGCCGCGGGAGCGGGCAGGACACGGTCCCGGCGCGCTGTGCTCCCACCTCCGGCATCGCGGAGCTGCTCCCGGGCCCTCCTCAGCCCCGCGCTGTCCGGCCGGCACCTGCAGCCCCGTGTGCCCCTCACAGCCCCTCACAGCCCCGTGTGCCCCTCGCAGCCCCACACAGCCCTCTCACGTCCTGTGTGCCCCTCAAGCCTCGCAGCCCCACACAGCCCCCTCACAGCCTCGTGTGCCCCTCAAGCCTCGCAGCCCCACACAGCCCCCTCCACAGCCTCGTGTGCCCCTCACAGCCCCGTGTGCCCCTCGC
>WAAE01011554.1:39956-94018 GCA_013400495.1 Nicator chloris | reverse complement strand
GCCCCTCACAGCCCCACACAGCCCTCTCACAGCCTCGTGTGCCCCTCACAGCCCCACACAGCCCTCTCACAGCCTCGTGTGCCCCTCACAGCCCCACACAGCCCCCTCACAGCCCCGTGTGCCACTTACAGCCTCGTGTGCCCCTCACAGCCTCGTGTGCCCCCCACAGCCCCTCACAGCCCCCTCACATCCTGTGTGCCACTCACAGCCCCCTCACAGTCCCTCATGGTCTAGGGGATGAGAGAACCTCACGGGTGGAATTGCAGGTTTGAGAATCTGGACCACTTGTAGAAAATTTGACTTTTTGCATCCGATGAAGGAGCTGGAAGACAGTAAAGGGGTCTATTTCCCTGACAAAAAGTGAGGTTTAATGTTTGCGTTGTCATCTGATGTTGACGAAGTAACACAGTGACCCCTAATTAAAATTGAAACCATCAATGACAGCCAAGGTCAGCAAACTGCTATTAAAACTGTGTGTGCACCAACCGAGCCACCGGCAAGGCCACAGGCAGCATTTTTCAGTGTTGTTTCAGTGTCATTCTCCACAAACATCAGAGCACAGCAGCAGTGAAAAGAGCAAGAGCTACAGAACAGGAGCCAACCCGCAGGATTTAACCTGCAGGGGAAGGTGCGGGGCCAGAGCTGCAGCAGCTGCAGCACATCACGGCTACAGCCGAGGGGCCAAGGAGCTATCGAGGACACAGAAAGGCTGCTTTCCCTCCTGCCATTGGCTTCCAGGATTTGCAGGAAGTTTTCCTCCTGGCAAAAGCAGGCAAAGTGAAGGTCTGTGTCCCAGGAAAGTGCTTTACAAAAATTAAGGATGGCAAGTAGTCAGTCCTTTGTGGAAAGGTGAGATTCAGTCAAATCCAGTGGTTTCACGTGGATACCGGGACACACAGATCCTGCATGATCTATGCCAATCAGAACAAGCACTGCCAGAAGCAGCCCAGACTGACAATAATGAGCCCTTGTCTAAGCTGCCTGCCTTCCTCCTTATAAACACCACTTCAGAGCAGCAGTGCCTCCTCCCAGTCTCCTATTAAACGCAAAAGTGTTTTTCTCACTCTTCAACAAGATGCAGTGCTCTTTCTTACCAAAACCCCAATTACCACATTGCGGACTCAAGTTAAATATTAACAGGTAAACCTCTCCCTAAACCTACTTAACTCTGAGTTCACAGCTAAAGGGTTAGGAACACAGCTGAGAGCACACTAATTGATGACAGATGTCATCTTCCACCAGTCCTATTACATAGTCATGGACATCATTTAATCCCCCTTGGAAGAGGTTGAAGCAAAAAGACACGTCTCTGGTGCTTGAGATAGGACTCAAGCCATTATTGTTGTCCACTTGACAGCTAAAAATGACAGTAGCTATTAATCACCCTTCAAGATAAGCCTATGCATGTATGAGTGCAGCAGAAAAGCACTGTAGCCTGTTACTTATAAAGGTTTGGTTGTTGAATTTTTTTTTTTTTAAGGCACGGAATTGATCAAGAGCCTGTTATAACTGGCATTGCTAAAGAAGAACATTAAGTATGCTATCAGTTCAAAAAGGAAAATGAAATTAGCAACCAATGGATCAATACTGATTCATCAGGAGTCAAGCTTGATTCCATCTCTGTTACTCACTGCTTTTGGGGGTAGACAGATTTTAAAAGATGAAACAGTACTGCAGTCATCCCTCTCATCATCTAAATCTGCAGAATCCCTTCTTAGATCACTCTGCTTCTGATGACAAAATTGTTTGGGCCTACCCAGTAGCTGCAGCTGTGCCTACACAGGTCCAACCAGGAGTAAGGCAGCACTCAGTGTGTCCAGTAGCTGGCCCTGGGCCCTTTAACCTTCCCGTTACTTCAGTCACTGCTGCGTACACCCCAGCACTCACACATACACCTGCACACACCGCTGCCGCTGCCCTTAGACATTCCTTCTGTCCTGTAGCTGGCCCTTGGTCCTCAGTCTCCTGGTTAGGAACAGCTTCAAACAGCTGCCTCTGCACCTGCTCCAGGACAGATGGATGCAAGAAGCCACATTTTCAATTTGCTATTTTTTCATCTTTTATCCTACGTATCCTGTTTTGCAAGGACCTACAGGAACAACTCCAGCTCAGATTTTCCCCTCCCACACCCTCCCATGACCATTCTACAATGGCATCTTAAAGACTGTGTCCTGAGGTGACGTTATGATACTGTATCCCCTATCATCTGCTTTATGCCCACACATGGCTCCTGTAACTTGAAGCTGGAAGCGGGGGAAGCTGGGGGAATTTCCTGGTTTGTGTTCAGTTCCCACAGACTCCCCTGGCTCTCTGCTGTGTGGCTGGCAGAGTTGTGGCTTTGCTTTTAGCTAGCTCCTGTTTGTTAGCTGAGGTAAGAAGTTTTCCTGGGACAGTGGCTGCTTCTTCTGGCACTGTTCAGCTCTGCTCTGAAAACCAGGCCATCGCCGGGAGCCCCACGGCGTGGCCCAGCAGGGGGAGGCTGCGGGGACACCGCTCCCAGCTCCAGACCTCGAGAGAAGCCGAGCAGGACTCTAAAATCCACCAGCTTTCTCCACAACGAGAAGATTTATTATCTAACATTATTCGTTCTTTTTTTTTTTCTGCGCCCGTGTGCATTCTGTTTGTTAAATAAACAGGTTTTTTTCACTTTCCTCCAAGAAATTCCTTTCGAACCTGTGCGGAAAGGCTGACGAAACCTACCTTTCTTTAGAGGACATGTTCATTTCAGGACATTTCCTCCTAATTTGTCTCAAACTGAGACACATGGGCAAACAGATGATTTTTTTGGTTTTTTTTACTCTGTCATAAAGACTGTTTTAGAATGAAAACTCGACTGCTTTACAGTTCAAATGCCGTCACTTTTCTTTCACACTTTTTACTTTCAACAGAAGAAAAAAATAACGATGATTTTGGTCAGGGGATCCTAAAGGAATAGCTTAAGCATAATTTTAAATCACTTTTGAAAACGGCTCTCCAGGACATTTGGGCACAACAAGCTTAATGGTGTTTGATTTCAGTTTGATGGAACTTTGTAAAGTTCGGACTGTCACACCTCAAGTGCTTGAATAAGGTCATAGTACTGACATGCAGCATAGCTACTTTCATGTGAAAAAGGAGGAAGGAACAAAACTGCAAGGCAAGCAAACTGAGACCAAACCAGAAAACTGACATGAAAAATAATACTCTGTTTTATACTTTCTTATAGGCTTTACTCATTCCAAAAATAACTCTGCTGAAAAGGGTAGGGCTGATTTTAGTACCCAAGCTAGCAAAGCTGTGGAATACCTGCAGAATATACCTGTGTCCAACAACGTCAATGACTCACCTCAAAATAACCATCACAGCTGTCGTCATTCCTTCTTCACCCCACAGGGGTTGGAGCATCTCACATAGACACCTCTTCACCTAAACCGCGGGGACGGCGGCCTCTCGCTCAGACTGCAGGATGAAATCCCTCTGCAGTTCACACCTGGTTTTAACTCCTGCTTTCCCAGAGCCGCTTTCCCGGTGTAATTCCCGCTCTCCCGCGCTGCACCGCAGGGAGCCGCCACCCGAGGGCGCCGCAGCCCCGTCTCCCGGGGGATCCTGCTCCCGCATCCCTCTGGCACCGGGAATTTCGCCTTCGGAGGCCTCCCCTCCCTTTGGAACACACAAATAATACACGGGCGGGGAGAGACGGGACATCAGCACTGCGCTGGAAAACGAGCCGGATTGGGCGAGGAAGCACTGCACAGATTTCATTCACAGTACAAGTACCCAACATATTTAAACGTCAGTTTCTGAATACCGTGTTTAGGACACAACAAAACTGCTCACTCCTACATCGGTTCCAAGCCAAGAGCAAGATCTCAAGCAGCATTCCTTAAAGCAGCAGCTTTTAGTCCTGCTCTACCACTTGATTAAACTGTGCAACTGCTCAAGTCAATGTTTCCCAGTTCGTACAGCTAATTCATCAGTGCACCCCTACAGAAAGGCTATTCATCAATTCCATAAATTCCATTTATTTATTATCAATAAATAAATTCCCACCAGTTCCTCTTTTCATTGTTCATTTGTTACATTTGTTACCTTAATTCAAATATAAATCCACTTGAAATTACAAATTGAATCTTAAATTGGGTCAAACTTCAAAAGGTAATGATTAATGGACTTCAATAAGGCAGTTTGCTTATCACTTTACCTCCACAGCCAGGTCCAAGGTTTGTGAGAATGATCTCAGCCCTGCAGCTGTTTCCTTTAGCACTTCTGGTCACACTGGAGATGGATCAAGACTTTCATTGCTGCAGATCCTCTGCATGTAGCTCAGAAGAGATTAATGTATCTTAATGAACTGTGTGAATACAGAATAATTAGGTTTTGCCCTTTTTAAAAAAATTATTTTTACATTAAAGATTTGGTTCTGTCAACCCAGTGACCCTCAAACATACAGGTGAACAGGTATTGACAACCTGAAGCTGTAACTAAAATTTCATTCCAGATTTCCTTAAATTCCCCAGTCCAGGTTTCTTGACACTGCCCTGACCACAGTGGAGGCTGTTTTGGCTGAAACAGCTATCAGTGCTCTTTATCACACCAGGACAAGAGAGATGGAGATACTGGACAGTCCCCACTGCCAGCCAAGATGATCAAGGGTCTGGAGCACCTGACACGAGGGTAGAGCTGGGTCTGCTTAGCCCAGAGAAGAGAAGGCTCAAGGAAATCCCATCAATGTATATAAATACCTGAAGGGAGCTATAAAAAAGATCTTTAGTGTTGCCCAGTGACACGAGAAAAGGCACTGGGCACAAACACGGGAGGTTCCATCTCAACAAAGAAAAAGTTATGGGGTCTCTACCTTTGCTACTTACATTGGCCAAAAGGTCCCCTTCACCCAATTTCTACAGTCAGTTCACCCTTCAGATTCTCTCTTCCTGTTTGTCCTCAAGCACACAAGCAGGGATGATGACAGGCAGATCCAGTCTCTTAGACAGAAAGTTACCACCGCAATGTGGTACAAAAGCCCCAAATATTCTATCAGGATTTCTAGTTCAGTAGTCATGAAATGTTCACTTGCTCCTGCCCAGACTGGGGCCCAGGACAGATTAAGTGCAGAAGTTAGAAATGCAACAAGCAGCTTAACAATATCCACCTTGTTCCTGCAAACAGCTAAGGAAGTCACAACGAAGGTAACACACACATACACAAAGAGACCCCAGAATTTTATTTAAAGAAACATGTTCAAATGCAGCATTGAAAACAGAGTGGAATGCCAAGAGCCAGAAAACTTATGGTGAGTTATGTTTTCTTTGACAAACTAGCACCATTGAATCACAACTCACAGACTAATTTATTTCTAGAGGTTAAAAGACCTCAATCATAAAATTTCTAAGAATTCTATTAAAAATTGGTTCTCAATTTACTACTCCTACAGAGATCAAAGCAGTCTGAAGTTTTCATATCTACTCACTGTTCAAATTACCAATAACAGATAGTTTATTCTTAAGTCTAAACATCCTGATCAAGGGAAAAAATGTCTAAAAAGTGACCTCCACAAGTCTTTACAAACTAAACAAGTAAGAAAGATCTACTGTGTCATAAATATACACAGTACAATATGTACAAGTCTGGTCTTACAAAATAAGAGCTTCCTAGTCCATAAAAATACTAACTCAACTACAAAGTTTTCTCAGTATTTAGTTAAGCTGTCTCAAGCAGTCACCATAGCAAATTCCTAAAATACTGATTTGTTCCATAGCACAACAGCTTGAACGTGTTCACAACGGGAAAGAGCCCGACACTTCACCATAAAACTGATTTCTAGCCCTAATTTCCCACTCAGGTTTAGTGGTACTGTTAGTGTTTGCTATCTATTTTAACATCACAAGGCCTTTACACATTTCTAGACTGTGTCTGAACTATTCAAAGTGCTGAAAGTGCGATCAAAGAGTAGAGTTTTGTGTCC
Source organism: Nicator chloris (assembly GCA_013400495.1). Taxonomy (NCBI): domain Eukaryota; kingdom Metazoa; phylum Chordata; class Aves; order Passeriformes; family Pycnonotidae; genus Nicator; species Nicator chloris. The sequence continues at coordinate 88,077 of WAAE01011554.1, read as the reverse complement.
CTTTTCCAGTACACCCTTCTCTGGCCCTGGCAACAACAGCCAAGGGTTTCTAGGTCTGTGAGGTGCAAAAGGCACACGCTCATTTGTACATGCCCAGGGAAGTATTCACACACACATACATGCACTTTGCTTTAAGGACCTGCCCCATAATATTAGAAGGCTTCCTGTGAGTAAAGAAATTCAAAAATTCCTTACAAATGCCTGGAATTCATCATGACCCTGACATGAACTGCTTAAAATGACCGTGAGATGGTGTTGGAAAAAAAAAGTAGTTTTGGCTTTAAACTAATGCTATCCAAATATTGCTCTGGAACAGAGGAACACAAAGTCTGTGCTCTCTCACTCTATCAAGCAAGGCCAGGTTACATTCACCCACATGGTTTATCACAACAGTTGTGAGCATACACATACACATAACCCTTGGCATTTGTTCTTCTACTGAAGGCCATCTGCAGCCTGAATGAAAATAAAACTATCTGAAGAATGGTTTCAAGCATTACCCTTCTGAGACATAAAAATACAAGAAGTAAGAAAGCCGAACTGTGTCTCTGCCAGAAAACAGATCACTGACAGAAGTTAACACTGCCTCCTTTCCTCCTCCTTTCTCTACAGTGCTTTCCTGTGACACGCATCATAGTAGCTTGTACTGTTAAAAATTAAGAACATATCCCTCTTGACAAAGTTGACAAATTTTTCTAGTGGGCACATTGGCTTGCTGGAACGTTTATAATGATCCTTGCAAAACGAGGTCTGGAATGTGACATCAGCACCATTGTACAGGATGCGGATAAAGTGTTCTTTGGGCCTCTTCCCATCCTGCCACAGCTCAAAAACTAATCTGGCAGCAAATCTGGGAAACCTGGCCTCTGTAATGCCCAAGGCACTAAGAACAGGTGACAAGGTGACATCGTGTGCAGAGTAGAGAACAAACACTTCTTCCTTCTTGCCTTCTGCAATGCGCTGCAGCCGATTGACAGTCTGGTTGAGGAGGGGATGAGTAGCCAATAGTGCATACAAGAAGTAAAGTTTCTTTTCCTGCCTTTCTCTCTCATCCTCCAACTGGTGTCTCTTGATTACTTTGAAGTGTTCCATCCCAATGCAGCCAGCTTTGGTACATGGAAATGAGACATTATGACAGAAATAGCACAAGAGAGAATCTATTGGGTTAGAAGCTCTCAGCTGCCTGGTGGGAATGCCCACAATCTTTGCCATATCCACATATATTTTCTCCAAATTGCTGTTTTTCACCCGTAAGCTGTACTGCCTGCGCTGCTCCTCTTCTAGGTAGTGGTTTCTCATGGGACAGTCACAGCTTCCTGAGCAGAAGATGGTGCTCCACTGGTGCCTCATGTTAATTTTCTTCCAGTCAAAGTCTGGTAAAAAGGTGTAGAGCAGCGCCAAGGCGCTCTGCAGCGTTCGGCTTTTCCCTGTGGTCTCCAAGTAGAGCTGCCTGGCTGTCCAGTCACCAGGGAGCAGTTTGTGTTTGTTGATATAAATTTCTCGCAGCAGTTGTCCATTTCGCAAATGCTGTACAACCCCTGAATTTGCACAGAAATTACAACACGTGATTAGAATCTTTGCAGTTTTGCAAAAAAAAAAAAAAACAACACATTACAGCTAGTAGCCTTACTGATAAATGAACTATTTGTTAAAAGATTATAACTGAACTTTACGTATGATGACTATTAAGAAAACTGTCTGAAACATTAGACACTTGCTATTCTGCAGTATCTCTCAGATTCTAGGAACTAACCTGAAATATAGAAAAGAAGTTGGTTCCATAAAATTTGTTTTAAAACCTCAGTGGTTTAATATTAATTTGGACTAAGACAAGGACTAAATGGGTGTAACATGACTACAAAAGTAAGGTGCTTTTGAAGACTGCAGTTCAGTCAGGCAGAGAATGCTGTGCCCCTGAAAATTTATGGCAGCCAATAAAACCACCAGCAGCCAGGACACAAATATACAGAATGTAAATTAGTGTGTAAACTCACAAAACAATCATGAGGTGTAGCAATTGCATCAAGCTTCCTTCTCCATCTTCCTTCAGGGAGTATTTAAATTGCTTGATAATTTATGCTGAAGCTCTGCCTTCATCCAGTTGTATCCTTCTCACAAAACCTCTACTCCAGAATCCACATCCCTTGCACAGCAGCAAAGCAATAGGCATGAACCCTTTATGCACCAGAACACCTCTATATACCTTGCTACAAGCCACAGGAGTCCCCAGATGCCAGCTCAGTGACACAATCCGTGTGTTGTGTGCCATCTCAGTGGTGTCCTGCCTTGCTTTCTCCTGATATCACTTTGCAGGACTTGACAGTGCCCAAGGATTCCTTCCACGGGGATCCCAGAACACACAAGGATTTGACAGGCACCAGATGTATAAAGCATTTCCATAATGCAAACATCAGGTTTGTTTACTACACCAGCATCTCTTGTAGGGGACACAGGGTCCCTCTGAATCACAACCCTGTCAGAAACAGAGCACCAGATCTTCCTCAGGAGAGACTGACCCCTGCTGTTTGCCACAAGGGTAACAGAGGAATTCTGAGGTGTGAAGCTCCATGTAAGAAAGGTGCTCTGACTTGCTACAAAGGAAGTTAAAAGAGATGCCAAGATGGACCAATGTAACAGGTCAGTAACAGGACTGTCAGGCTATAGCACAAAGCATGATTTCTGCAACTGCTGCCACTTTTACAGTTGATAGTCTAATACTTTATCCATATCCCAGCATAGCCTAGGATATCACCAACATGATAAACCTCCATAAAAAAGCATTTATGTCAATATAAAGAGAATCAGAAGATCCCTTTTCAAGCAGACTGTGTTTAACAGAGGAGAGGACAAGACAGAGCTGCTAGGGCAACTCACCTGTCTGTGTAAGCTCTCCCATTTCACACAGGGAATGACTGGGGAAGTGAGGCAGGCTGCTCAGAGAACCATCCATTTGGGCTGCAGACCCTTTGGACATATGCTTAATGAAGGCTTCAAGCTGAGGATGAGAAGGTTTCCTAGAGAGATAAAAAAATCAAAATGTGAAAACTTCCAAAAGCACATGGGAAAGCAGCTCGAGACAGTCAAGTATTCCAAGTATGTCAGCTCAGAAATTTCATGATGTGAGGTTATTTCCCACTGAGACAACATCTGCTCTTACTCAGGACTTTTGCAAGGATGGAAAAGAAATCTAACTACTTACTATCCACCAAAGAACTATAGGGAAACAGATGTCTTGTCATGTTAAAATTATGATACCTTTCACTAAGCAATTTAGAACAGTTTCTGGGAGTTGCTTTGAATTCAGTCACTAATACTGTTATTAATTAAGATGAAAAAGAACAGGTATTTAAAAATCCTTAAAAAACCTCCAAACCTCTCTCCAGTTTCTGAAGTACCTCTACAAGGATTACCTCTAACAGCACAGCCAAAGGCAGTAACAACATAAGGGGTTCAAATACAGTACTTTAAGTAGATGATCTTGAAGGAATTCTCAGATTTTGTAATGTACATTGCTGACCACAATCTCAGCTTTTACTTTTACTTCCTTCAGCCTCAAATCAAATAGCACATGTAGTCTCAATTATGTGGGACTGGAAAGCAGTACCCAGTGGCCCCATTAAAACTGGAATCATTTTTTGGGGTACTGCACTTTTATCCAGGAAGAAAGAGGCCAATGCTGCTGGACACATACACAAGTAAGACACCCCTGCCATGGAAGGAATGAATGCAGCTGGAAGAGAAATTCACTAAAATATCCAAGTTAACTCACTGAAACAGAGTTCAAGTCACTGAAAGAATGCTTAGATCTCCCATACTGCACTGCAAATTTCAAATACACCACGGACTCAGCTCACTGTGGTACTGCTGTGCAGAAAGCTACAGGTACAAAAAAGCCCACAATGTAACCTAAAGGTAATCTGAACCTTTAAAAAATAAACCTGTGATTACGTTCCTGCAGCAGAAATGCATTATATGAGTGGGGACTTCTTTGTTAAATGTCAGCAGTTAGCAAAGGTTACACAGTCACCTCTCTAATTTTCAGAAACTGCTCAAATTTCCTCAAATCAGAAACTGCTCAGCAACTCAACTCTGTTCCAGATGGTTCTTGTCTTAATAGGATGTTCAGCTTGAATATATTTTCATGTTGCTTAAAAAATAGATCTAAAATAAATTTTGTCAGGGATTTCTTACAGAACTCTGAGATTTGTGTTTACTGCTCATATTTACATTTGTTGGAATGACAAACTATTTTTGATATAAAAACCTCAGGTCTTAAAAAGCAACTCGAGTTGCAAGGAGGCACCAGAGGGAGCAATAACACCACTAAAGCAGGAATGAGAGTCAGGGATCCAAGTTCAGTGGGACAAACAGCCCTGCTTACTTAGAAAAGCCAGCAGAGAAACTCTCATATGGGAGAGGACTTCTTGCAGAGCTCTGCTCACAGCCTGCATTCACAGGAGGACTCATAAGAATCAGTGTCTGTCAACAGAAAGGCAGCTCATATCATTTTATAAAACTTGGAACTTTCCAGTATTTAATTTCTTCTCAGGAAAAAAAAATCCTGGCAGGAAAATGTTACAATTTTGCCACAACTGCTGGTAAAAAAAAAAAAAATCAAAATGAGACAAAAAGCATAGTAAGATTTAAAATCAGACTAATTTTTTCGTTTTGACTTCATATTCAAGGAAAACCAGCCAATTTATGATATTCTTAATCCACAGCTTCTTCTGTATATTGTAATTCTAACAGGGCAACTGAAGATTAGTATTTGCAAAGCAGAGAAAGGAACAAAGCCTGGTTTATGTTTCTCCAGCAGTGGAGGTTTCCTGCTGTACAATCATACACTAGAAGCTTACTCCAGCTCCAGATGAAAATTTCCAACAGAACATTTTGTACATTGCACTATTTTCACAGCCCAGCAGTGACATCTAAAAATTGAATAATTAAGTTGAGAAAATTAAATTATACCCATTAGCAAATGGCTTTTTAAGCTTATTACAGAGGTAGCAGGCTGAACCACCAATTTTCTAAATTTTTAACTTTATAAAACTCTACACATGAATAAACTGACAATCAAAATTTTCCTTAAATTCTCTTCACTTAATTAACAAGTTCTGCAAATATATGTGAAAGAAAACTAAAAGAACTACATTTTCCATTCTGCTTCTTTTGCTGCTTTGCTTTCAAATGACTGAAAGAATCCTAATGGAATTAAATCTGTGCTGATAAAACTGCCAGCAATCACTTGTGGGAAGAAAGAAAGGAAAGAAAAAAGAAAAGTATTTATCTGTACTTTGCAAAAGGATTTTTCTGAAAAAATGGCAGGCAAAATAAATTAACTTTCAAGATAAAATTACAAAAGGGACAATAATTGATGATTTTATATTCCAGTGTATTAATATAGTATATTAATAATATTAGACAGGGAAATGCAAGTTATTTAACTTTGGATTACACTGCATTTCAAGTGAGCACAAGATAAGCCTGCAGAAGTGCATTATGAAATATGACTGTTGGACATCTTTCCGAATAGAAATTCCAAGCTTACTTCTTCTTAAATAGACACCCCTGTACAACTGGGCAAACAAACACCTATTTTTCTCAGCAGCAAGATCTGCAGCAGCACTCAGGCTCCCAGCTGACAAAGCATTCCCCCTCCCACCCCAAGACTTGGCTTTTATTTCCAATATGAACCCTCCTGTTGAATTGGCCAATTTACAGATGCTGCAGGAGATGGAGTATCCAGGCAACACGGCTCAGGCTGCTGGGGCTGTTGGAGCAGGAAGCCAAGGAAATTGCTCAGTTGTACAGTAGAAAAGACTGAATTATCCTCTAAAATTTTATTTCCATAGCAGTAATCAGAAAATAAAAATGGACTAAAGACATATCCTTCTGTAATTTTCCTGGCCTTACAATGGCATGCTACCACATTTGCAAAAGGTAGGAGTATAAAAATATTTTTGTCAGAAAATGGAACAGCTTTTCATTTAAACCCACTAACAATAGCCACATTTCCCAATTTTAACATTTGGTTCCCTTATTTAAAATCTGTTAATTTGCCTTTTAATGACTTTATTTGTATATTATAGAATAAAAGTTATCTGTAAGAAAACAGGGATGCTTCTTTTCCCTCAAACAATTAATTCAGCTGATCTTTTTGTTATTTACAATCTAAACACTGGGATAATAGATCCCAGACTGAATACTCTGGTTTTCATTTAATGCACTACCATTAAAGTGGACCAGCATTTAAATCCTTAACATTTAAAGATATTTTTTGCAAAGGTCTTAAAATGCTTTAATATCACCTTTTATTGCTACACTGTAACCAGTGTACATGGAAAGAAATATTGCACAACTACCTGAACTATAGGATGTATTCCTGCCAGGAACGGAGCTGGTGTCCTTCAGTAAAATTTCCTTTTTCCTTGAGGAGTTGATACAAAAATGCATGGCAGAAGCTGAGAGGACCAGGCTTCTCACAAGGAGTTCAGAGCCCCGAGTGCATCACTCAGTGAGTAAACATGACCCCATCAGGCTTCAGACACACAAACATGACTTTCCTGTACTCATACAACACAAGATTCTGCCTGTAAACTATACCAAGAGAAAGTCCCTTTCTCTTTACTTAAAATGCAAAAAATAAATTTAGAACTTCAAGCAAAAATAATGTGTTTTCTGTGAAGTTCAAGTAGGCAAAAAAGTGTGGTAACAAAGGACTACACTGGGTGCTTTTTAGAAAACAAATGAATGGAAAGAGCCACTAAACCCAACAACAGATCAGTGTAGTCTACAAGAGATCCTAAGGCAGTAGTAGTACTGTTGGGGTTTATTTCTTCATAAAGGTCTCACAGCTTGTACATTTTTATAACAAACTCCACTGCAGTGCTCCCCTGGCAGAGGCTTGGAATGAGAGGACCTGTGAGGTTCCTTCCAGCCCAAACCATTCCATGGCTCTGTAATTCCATCTACTTCACTGCTGCCTGACTCTCTGAAGTCAGCAGAGACCCCAGGAGACCTTTCTTCACCTGCTTCTCAGCTGGATCCTTCTTTGACCTCCCTCACTCCAAGTCAAATCCACACCCCCTTTTAGCTCACAGTATGATCCCTGTCTCATCTCCCACCTCCGAGCTCATTTTTGTGGTAGTTTCAAAACATGTGCATATTGAAACTAAAATTTCAGTATTTGTTACTCAGCTTCTTATGATTTACATCAACACCTTTCAAAATGTCTTCAAGTATATGCTAATTAACCCAGCTTACTATCAAATTATAGCAGTCCTCTGAAATCATTTTAGCATCTTCCAAAAAGCATTTCTTCTCTCTCACATACAAACTCAGTGAAGAAACACGACATATTTTTTACTTTTGACACTATAAACGTGAGCTACATAAGGAAAAAAATGCATGGGATTAATTTATTTCCCCCATGAGCAAACACTACAATGAACAGATTTTCCTAACAACATTCAAGTAATTTTCTTGAGGAAAAAAGTATGTGTTATTTGGTTCCCTTTGGAAATTTGCATCCAGAACAAAAAAAAATGATAACAATAATATTAATTGAAGTTTTAGATGGAAGAAATCTCCAAAGCATTTAATCCATTTGCTTATATTCATTCCACACTTATATGTCACAATCCGTAATTGACAAAACCCAAGTGTGACCTCAAGGCTATTTTGCATATCCATTAGACGTCCATGGGGCTGTGGCATAATCTGCTTAATTAATGAATTCCATCAGCTGAATGCCAAGTCAAATAAAGAGCAGCCTGCATATGAGCAGCTTCCTTATCTGATGTTAGAAAGCTTAAACAAGCCAGACTTTCCATCAGACACCTCAACTGTACAGCAGCAAGAAACCCTCAGTTCCAAGGCAGTGACTACAGACCCTGTCACACTGCCTATATAAATAGATTTACAATCAATCACAATTACAAGCACCAAATTTACATCACAAAGGAATATAAGCCTGACAGCCAAACACAGCCAAAGACTTTCTGATGCTGAAGTAATGAATGTTCCATTCAAAACAATGGCTTCATTCTAGCTTTATTCAGTAAGGTCAGCTTTAACACATCTGCACAGAATGGTGCAGAGCCAACTCCTTTAATCTTCCTGCTGCCCTAAATTAGGAGAGGAGATGCTCTTTTACATGAATTTTGTTCTTGAGGAGACAAGGTCTTTCAGTGGCTGTGGGTGGTAAGGGATGTGTCATTTACACAGTGATGCCCTAATGCTTCACAAATCAGTGAGAGCCACGGGTGTCCCCCTCTGGCCTCTTCAGAGCCTGACTGTGCCCTCTGAACTGCTCCACTTGGTCATTCTGTGCCAAAGCCACACTGCTTCCTTGCCTTTCATGGATGGTTTTTCTGACTCCAGGGCCTTCATGTTGTACTCCTTGCCTGAAACTGAAGTGGAAACAGCCATAGAAGCTTTTCTGACAAATACAAGACTGAGATCTCATGTGGCACTCTAATATTGAGAAACACAGCTACTCATCCAACCCTGTCACTTGCAGTTAACATCTTTTCAAATAAAGCTTTCTCACATACATTCTAGCATGACAGATATTATAGCAAGAAAGATCAGAAGATCAGAGCCTTTAGGAATTCCAATAGAAATCTGGAACATATTTCTCTAGTTACTATTTCATGCTGAAAATAATCTCACCCCTTATAGGTGGGTCATTAAAAATGCTACCATAGCTATTAGCAAACAATTCATATTCCATCTTCTTAGAAAAAATAATTTTTTATTAAAGTGTCTCCCACTCCACTCCATGGCAGAGGTAACTGAAGTTTGGTCTCCTCTCTGCAGTCTCAGGAATGCACATCTCATTTCAGGAAGCCACTCAGTTTGCAGTGGGCACAAAGTGCTTCTGGGGTTAGGTACCTCTCAAGGAAACTCAGCTTGTGCTGAAGAATGTTGGAGCAGACCCCTGGACGACACCTCTTGACAAAACAGGCATTTTGGTGGAAGCTGAAGTGTGAACATAGAAAAGCAGCAGCCGATGTCCGGCCTCTTGGGCTGCCAGTGCACACCGCTGCCTCGTGCCCAGTTTTCCATCCACAGAACCCCCAGGTCCTCTGCAGGGCTATCCTCAGTGATTCCTCCCAGTCTGTACCCATGTCTGGGAGTGTCCTGAGCCAGGTGAACCTCTGGAACTTCTTGGCCCTCTTGAGTTTCTCATGGACCCACTTCTCAAGCTGGACACAAATTTCTTGTCACAGCAAACTTGCTGAGAGTGCACTCGACTCCAGTGTCCATGTTAGCAAGAAAGGTATTGAAGAGCACTGGATCCAGAGCCTGGAGGGACACCACTCATCACTGGCCTCCAAGGACACAGAGCTTCTGATCACCTCTGCATCCATTCAGCCAATTCCTCATCCACTGAACAGTGCACCCCTCCAATGCACATCTCTCCAGTCTGGAGTTAAGGATGCCATGAGGAACCACACTGAAAGCCTTACAGAACTCCAGGCAGACAACAGGGGTCAGTCTTCCCTTGACCAGCATCTCAGTCACCCCATCAGAGAAGGCCACCAGACTGGTCAGGCATATTTGCCCTGTGTTGGCTGTGCTGGCTGTCTTGGATCATCTCTTTATCTTCCACTTGCCTAAAAATTCCTTCCATGAAGATCTGCTCCATCATCCTCCCAGGCACCAAGGTGAAATGTACTTTCAGCGTGGCATTAACACTTCCAGCATAACAGAGTAAAGTCATTTGTGAATAAAGAAATAATGTTCTTGCTTTTCTGGTGTGGAATTCAAGACAAGAGATTCCATGCCATTCTGGAAAAAAGTATTTATGGTCCATCTATACTGCTTTGTGTACCTACAGTGCCTCTTTTCCTGAGTAATGTATGCAGAACACAACACACAGCCCTCAGCCACCGAAATCTCCACACCTGACAGTGCTGAGGGAACAGCAGCATGAAGGGGTAGATTTGCCCAGAGGTTTTGATAACATATTAGCAAAACGTATTTTTCTTTTAATTTTAAGTATTCAGTAGGTTCACGGGTAAGTCCTCTGTTGAAAAATCATCATCATCATTCTACTTAAAAGTACTTACATGTAATCAAACAAGCCATGGCAAAGGTTGGGAAACTACATCATCAGTGCTTTTTGCTACTGCTGTACACTATAATTCATCTGTATCGGTGACTAGAATCTAAACAAAAAAGGAAGGTTCTGCCACAAAGAAACAATTCAGATTATACCTGCAGCTCAAAGTCATTGAGGTGTGAAAACAGTTTTCAGCAACCTACCAAGACATGATGTTTGGCAAAAGCACTATACTGAAACAGAAAGGAAAATGATGTTTCAGTAGCAGTTAGACACAAATAACTAACTTGTAACAGATCTAAACAGAGAGAGGTAAAACAGGAAAGGGGTAGTTGTCACATAGCAAACAGCAGCACTTTCTGTTAACTTGTATTTTAATAGTTAAATGTACAACTCCCAGTTTTTCCTGAATTTTGACACAACTCATGAAGGGAAAACTCTGATAGCCTATATTTCTGAAGAGTAAAAGGAAAACATAATATAAAATACAAATAGCAATTTTCTTATGGTAGTGCTGAACTGCCTGAGAGGTTTTTGTATTCAGATGAAGGGAAGTGTGCTGAACTGATCATCTCAAACAATGCACTTACCTTTTCAAAACGTAGAAACTTATCTAAGAGAAATGGCAACCTAAATATCCAACTAAACAGCTTTTGCTTTTTAAAGAACTATGAAGAACTTACCCTGGTCTGAACTGGTAACATGCAATAGTTCCTGTTTCAAAGAAAACACTGTGCACCACTGATCCAGGGGTTGGTTTTTTAAACCATGGCAATACACAGTGGTCAGAAGTCACAATGTACTTCAGGCTGCACAAATTGTTTCCTGAAGAGGAAAAAATTTATTCTCAAGCAAAAAAGAGCTTAGTAAAGACAAACTCCAAGAATTTTACCTGCTGGGCACCAACATACAGTCGATGTCAGGCCTCTTTGTCTTGGGAATGGCATACAGAGGATACCTATCGCCGTGTCGAATCAGCACTTGAACTGACACCAGCTTAAAGTAATGAGGTGCATGACCTAAAATGAAGGAAGGGAAAACAAAACAAAAAGAGAGAGAGAAAAAAAATGTTACCTGCATCCACTTCCTTTAATAAAAAAAAAAAGCAGGTGTCATTAGCTTGATAGCTTTGGTATTGCAAGAAAGAAAATACCCCTTGGAGATTACAATTTACCAAGCCATGAAAGATTTCACTTGAGATTGCAAGACAAGTTATACAAGGCTGAGGTTCTTAGCACATCTCCACATGACATCTGAAGTCCACCAACCACACAAAACAGTATTCAAGCACTGAACTCTGTCAACACAATCAGGCTATTCCACTTTTACAATGCCTCTCTTCTGATCCCATCATAACGATGGATTTTGCAGCATGTCTGATCTGGATCTTTTTGATATACTAATTTGTGATTTATTTGATAACCATTATTTGGATATGCTAATGAAGGACTTTGTTCAAACTTGCTGCAGCTGCTGTGGGGTAAAGAATGCAAATATGCCTTCTAGTTGACCATGTCTAATGGCTTGGAATTCCAAAATTAATTACTTCTGTGGGGCTTTCCTTCCAGAACTCCAAGTCAACTGTTTGCAATGCAGCTGACATGTAACAAGAATTACAGCTCAAGTACTAAATATCTATACCTCTCCCAACCCTTCCAGTTTTAGACCTATAGCTGACTATTGGCTGGACACAGAACAATTTCCAAAAATCAAGACAAATAAGGGGATACAAAGGGAAGGAAAGAGCAGCTGCAGGTTTTGAACGACTTAACGTAATTCAGTGACCAGCTGGCATTTGCTCCACCTTCTCAAGCAGCAATGAACTGACAATGCACAGAGTTATCCTTTCTGATGACAGCACAGAGAAACAAGCAACTAACCTGAGGTGTGCCCTCCCCAAGCCTACCTTCCATGCTGCGCTCAGCAATGCTGGGAACATTGCAGTAAACATGAGCTTCATAAACGGGGTCTATGGCAGGAGGCTCCGTCAGCAAATCAGGCATTATCCTCTTCCGGCTCTTAGCATTCAACCCATCTTCCCTGACAGGGTTTACGGGGATTAAATGCACTGAAAGATATAAAACATAGACCATACACCTTCAGGAGACTTTAGGGACATGGAGGATTATGACTCTTTTATCATTTTTTTTAAGTAAGTAAACACAAGGACTATGGTTTCATGAAAGGATGTGTCTCAATAGTATGCAACAGCCTCATTGTTATTTTTTTTTCCTGATTTACATAGCCCAGAAGAGCTCTGTGACTAAGTCAATGCTTGGCTAAGACTTCAGGAACAGATCTGGATGTAAGAACAACTCTGGGTTTTGCACTCTTCTTGAAGCTGCTTCTCCTATCAGTCTCTAGCATGAATCACAGAAAACGTGCCACAATAGGTCTGGCTGTCTCTCATCATCTTGAAAATAAAAACTGACGTTGAAGGACATCAGCAAAAGACACAGCACAGTTATGATGAGGGCAGTACAAACCACTGGGAAAACAAAGTAGTCAGGATTGAAGGACTGGATTATTCATCATTTTCCTCACTAATCCCTGCCTTACATTGCCAGCTTGTCAACCTTAAACAGTCTGACTTATCTTATAAAAGAATAAAAACCCACAGAAAATATATTTCTTGGAATGAAACTGAGACTACCCAAAAATATGAAACAAAGAAATGCAATAAGCACACACAGAGGAGAAACTAACAGAAATCCCACCACTAAGTCTTCTGACACCTAGGTGAAAGTTGAAGCATAGCTAAATGTAGGGCCAGAGTTGTAATGACCCTGCCTTGATGTGAGAGCATCAGTTAATTTATGAGTATTACCAAAATACACTTGTAATAACAAATGCTTCTATTCTATTCAATTTTCTGGAATTTTAATCAGAAGCTTTAGAAGTGAAAAAGAGGAAGAAAAGTGTTCATATTTTTACGCCATTAGTCTTCTATTTTGAGAGGGGGAAAAAAAAAAAAAAGAAGAAAGAAAAAAAAGATGAGACAACAGATTTCAAAGCAAAACTTTCCTGATTCTTCTGTGTCAGTTCCTCAGTTCCATCATGACTCCCAGTTCCAATTTCAGAGGTGGATTTGTTCCACAATAAATAGTTGTACAGACCAGTAAAACCAATGAAGACAGCAAACCAAAGCAAAACACACAGAGATTTTTAAGAACACATAGCCAGTAATAAACACAGGCTCTTCATTCTTACACTACAATACATTACACTTGCAATATTTTTATGTGGTTACTCTTTGTGTGCCAAAACCAGAACTCAAGCATTTTCCATAGCCTTGCTGAGGCTGTTGACAAGGCCAATACCTGCCAAGTGCAGTGACTTGAAACTTGTCATTAAGCTGTTTCAGATTTCGCTTTCAGCTGTGTTTGGTGAGAATATTAAACTGTAATTTTGACTTTGGACACTTTAATTGTGGAGCTCAGCTGCCATTTCAGCCTTTATCTACCAGATTCACTTTCTAGCTCCTTGCTTAGACTCACACTGTTGTGGGACATTGCAAACCCCTGCCCAAGAAACTGGCAGAGCCTTGGCAAGATCTGTCAGAGCTTGGGGACTTGGGGCTTTGCAGTACATTTGCACTTGGGGTGCAATTCCCAAGCCCAAGAATGTCACACAACAGTGACTGGACTCTGCAAACAAACAGCACTACAAAGAGCAGTTGTCCAGAGTACAAATGGCAAATTACAGGTACGTTCTATTGGCCAAGTTTCCAAGCCAGAAAAGGTTACAGCAACAGCTGTCAACAATTCAAGCTTTCTTCAACAATTCTCTCTAGAGCAATCCACAAACAACACTGCTACTGCTCCCTTAATGTCACAGACACAGCTGGCTGAAGTACTCAAGAGGTCATGTAGCTCAAGTCAGCTTAGACACAGCAGTGTTTCAGCAGATGGGAAATCATAGCCCAATAGCAAAAACTCCAAGTTAACTCTGATCCCAAGTTTTGGTTGGGAGATTTAAAAGCAAAATAAAGATCCTAATTTTTTTATCTAAGGCAGTTTAACCACAAAACCCCTGAACAGATCCCATTTTTGTACTGAGACTATTAAGGGCAGAAGCCAACAGATGCATACATCAGCTTTCTAAAATCAAGTGCCTGTGATTCCTGAGGCCAAATCCTTGTTTGCAGAAAGCAAGCCTCATTTCTAATCAAATTAGTTGAATAAATGCCATAACAGTGCCAGACAAATTTAAGTAAAAGCACTAAATCTTACAGAGAAGTATCTACTCTCTTTAAAATATTAAAAATAAAACTGAAGATTAAGAATAACATTGAACACTAAGAATAAAATTGAATAATAAAAATAACACCTGCAGGACTAGCAGAATACATGTTTGCCATTTAAAGAACGCTTTTAAAGGAGACTCTTAAGTCAGTACAGCAGCTATGGATACAACTTAAGAATATTTTGTGGACTGGAAATGGACTCAGAGACTGGAAATATCAATAGTTCATGTCATACATGGTAAAACTTGTCCTTATTGTACAGTGAATATGCTTGACTTTTACAAGGGACAAGAAAAGACACATGATAAGCAGTATTTGCTTTTAACACACTGGAAATAACATATATTGGGTGAAAATAATGGCAATCAAACTACCCACACAAACACATGGGTCACCTATTTAATGCAGCTAAATAGAAAAAGGAATTACATTAATTGGGCACCAGTCTCTCAAATCTTCTAAAAATCTCCACCAGGCGTATATACGTGAAAATAACAAGTATTTCAGAGCTGGGGCAACAGGGATAGGAGTGATGAGGGGACAACAGGGAAGAATGACAACACAAGGCCAAGGAGAGATGAATCTCAGGTGGAGCTGCCTTCTCATTGCTCAGCACAGTCACCCTGAAGAGCCCACCCAGCCACACTGGTCCTCCTCACCCCTTGTTAAAGCTCCTCAGAAGCTGGACCATTCCTGCAGTTTCAGAGCTTTGGGATGAGGATCCCAAGTAACATCCTCTCTTTGTATTTCTGGCTGCTGAAACAACAGAGGTATTCTCCATGCTCTGAGTTGTTTCTCAACTATTTCCTCATCTCCTACCATTCCCTGGACATTGTTAGTGCCTTGTGTATTTATGATGCTCTCTCCTTTCTCCCTCCCTTCTCATTTCAAGCACTTGGCCTTCCATGCTCCCTTGCTGCGTTCATTTATCCCATTTCCTTGCTCTCCAGTGCTGCTTCGCACACCTCATCCTCTCCAGCTCGCTTTGCACAGGAGGCTCACTTTGGTCCTTCATTTTTGTGCTCCCTGTACCACAGAGCAGCTCTCTAAAGCTCTTTGAAGAAGAACTGACTGTCTCTCTGTATCCAAGTACTTCCCTACTGGAAGTCCTGCTCTGCAGTGTCAATCCCACCTCTGTGTCCCACATGGGTTTTCTGGTCCATTTTTAAAGGGCAGAACTACAAACAGTATTGAACTGATACAGCTCAGAGAGGAAAGGGAAAATATAAATAAAAAGTAAATTTCAAAAGCCCCTCACACGAAGTTGAAATTTGTCCTTTTTTTCCATGCTCAGTTCTGCCCTCCCAGCTGTAAATCATTACAAGGTCAGAACACTGCTACACAGTTTTCACATTGTTTTTTACAGCTTAGCACTATTTTATGTGAATTTCTCTTTTAGTTCACAGTAACATGCACTTGCCCAAAACAGAAGGTTGCCAGTGTGCACACAGTCATACTTACATCTATGATTAAGAGGTTTTGAGCAGGATTTTTCCACTGCTGTGCCTTTCAAAGCTCATGTTTCACTACAACAGGAATACAACAATGTAAACCAGAAATGGAACAGATGATTTTGATGTGCATTTACCACAGCCAGAGCAGTTCATAAAATAGATCTGAAACATATTTTATCATCTAACTGGAAGCTTTGCCAACACTGAAACTATAAAGAATATGGACATCTTATTACAGAGGTAGCTTGACAACAGAAAGGGAAAGAGAACACATTTTATTTCCCAATATTCATAAACTTATTTTTATAACTAAAGAAGCTACATAAAAACTACTTAGAAACAATAATTTTGAAAAAGTTATAGTGAGGAAAAAAAGTAGTAAGTTACAGCCACAATAAAAGGAAAGAGCTCAATGTAACTCTTCCCAGGGTCCCACCAGGCTAAAATTGTTTGAAACAAGAAGTAAAACCAAATACATGGGCTGGTATCAGACAAAAGAAAGACCTGATGGAACAAACAGCAACTGCTGCCTTGTGAGACTGAGAGGCACTGGTCACACAGTATTACACCCAAATACTGCTGTAGAATCACTCGTGCAAGAATTCTTGCAGCTCCAAACTCAGATTATCTTTTTAAGTCAACACAATTCAAAAGAAATAAAATCCAAATTCTTATACTAAGTTTAATTAAACAAGAAACCTCCAGGAACCTTTGTTTTAAATCACACCACAGAACATGAAGACCAAATTCTGAAATGAAGTCAATAGCTTGACTAATAAATGTGTTTAAGAGCAAACCCAGTGGCATCTCAAACACTATGGGTCTGGTTTTATTTCCAATGTACATTAATTAGGACCTAATTAAAGAGCAAAAAGTTAATTGTCTGACTTCCATACTCCCCCTCCAAGTTCCTGAATGCCACAAAATATAGAAACCCCCCAAATACTAGACAAGTAGCTTCCAAGCAAGAGAGACAATCGCTGAGAAATGCTTTCAGTGGAATTGTAATAAATGAGAAGCTTGACTCAGCCAATAGATCAAGCAGCAATTTCATTTAATTATTTAATAATTCGGATGGTACAATGTGAGCAAAGCAGTGCTGGGTACAGAGAAGGGATTGTGGATTGTCCCTCCAGCTGCACACCCGACTGCTAACTCTTGCTGGTATTTATACAAACTTTTAAGTGTTCCTCAGCAGTTTCTTTTTTGGCGATTTCCTTCTAGTTTCTGTTTTTCTTCCTTTCAATTTCTATACTCTATTGTGATCAATTTTTATGTGACATCAGGTTACTATACCCTAAGATCGTAAATTTATGGGGTTGATGTCCAGATTTCCTTCTTCAAACCTATAAATTTATGAGGTTGATGTCCAGATTTCCTTCTTCAAATCGTGTGATATCCATCTTCCTTTTCTCAGGATCATAAATGTCCAATATCCTGGGTTTCAGTAACAGGTCTAGGATGAGCTTATTTCTTCCTTTTGTTTAGGTGACCACAATTCTTCACATACATTCTAAAGCTATAGTTCTAAACTTATTACAAAGCAGCTTAAAGCTTATAATAGTTACTTGCAAGCGATTATAATTTTATTGTTTGAGCAAATAATACTTCCTTATTCTTCTATTCTACTTATTTAAAAGGCCTATAAACTCTTACTAAGTAATAACCTTAAAACTCATATTGTGAAAACTTTCAAGCTCACATTATTCACTTGTGAGCAAGCAAATATTTGTTCAAAAGCCTTATTCCATCTTTTTCCCTCGGTGATTTAATAAAACTTCTTCTTATAACTGTCCCATGGCCGTGTTCCACACATTTCACAATCACAATTACATAGGTCACCTTATTTACCTGACACAAAATACAATTCTGCATGTCACAGAATGATCATAACTCCTACATAGCAACTAATCCCCTCCGGAAAAAATGTCAACTTTACCAAATCAGCTATTGTGCTCAGAAGCCCAAGCAGGGAGCCAGATACTCATTAGGGCTACAAAACTGACATGAATTTGTCAGAATTCAGTACAGCACAAAACCAAACACACAACCAAGTGCAATTCATGTAGAAAGAACATCAAATTAAAAGCTAAATCACTTCATTATCAATTCCCTCCCTCCTGTAGTCCTACTTTCAGCTTGAGATACACAAGGTAGCAACACTGTTTACCAAGAAGAAACACATTTATCCATGAAAAAGAATCAACAACATTTACCTAAAATCAGAAAGACAGGCAAGAAAACCGGTTTCCATTGCAGTTTTCCCTTGTAGCTCCAAACAGCCTGAGAAGCAGCAGCACAAGTAGCCATGTTAGTCTCAATTTTCTGACTTAACAGAGAGCTGAAGTTTTTATCTTTTGTAATACAGAAGGTTCTTTCAGCCCCATGCAAACATACCATTTAAAACAGTCAAATAGAAATGCAGCCACACAGCAGAAATGAAAAACAGCAACCCCACTGTAAGTAACCTTATGCTGATGGGTAAAGAAAAGCAAACACGCATGTCAGAGAGCACAAAAAGTTATTTATCCACTTCCACCTTTTCCCCCACCCCTTTCTACTCCTACCAGGGCAGTAACAAGGCTGCCTAGCACAGAGCAGAACACTCAGGCTTCTGAAAGTCTGGTCATGGATGTGGACTTCACAGATTCATAGAATCATTATGGTTGGAAAAGGTTTCTAAGATCATTGAACCCAACTGTTAACCCAGCACCACTGTCTTCACCACTAAAACCTGGCCCCAAATGCCACATCCACACAGTTTTCCTCATATCCCATCTACAGCTCCCCTGGCACAACTTTAGGCACTTTCCTCTTGTCCTGTTGCTCGATACCTGGGAGAAGAGACTGACTGCCCCCTGGTTACAACCTCCTTTCAGGAGCTTGGGCAGAGAGACAGGGTCCCTCTGAGCCTCCTTTTGTCCAGGTGAAACACCCCAGCTCCCAGCTCTTCTAGTTGCTCTCTCCCTGAAAAAAATGGAAGCTAGAACAGGAATACTGTAGGGAAGAACAACCCAAGAGAGGAAGGAATTCTCGAAAACAACTGAGGTGGGGGGAAAAAGGTAAAGAAACAATCTGAAGAAAATCTTAAAAACAATCTGGAAAGAACAGCTAAGGCACACATGGGCTGAGGAGCACATCGTGCAACACTGAAGGTACACTGCCAGTGGAGAAATGAAGCAACCTGAGCATGGCACTGCCAGAGCTCTGACCTCCTGTGACCCTGGGTACAACCCCTGCAAACCCCCAGGTGTGGTCCCAAAACACCCCACTCTCATCCCCGAGCAGCACAGCCCCAGCATCAGTTTTACAGCTCTGCCCTGGATTGCAAATGTACATTTGGGTATTAGTGAAGTCCAAACGTGCCTGTGTGACACACAACACACCTTTCTCATTTCCCTCTTTTGTATTTCTAAATAAAGGCTTGGACTGGCTCAGAGGTAAGATCTGTATTAACAAGGGCCTTCATCCATAATGCATAAGGGCACAATCACTAATGTGCTGTATTTCAATGCTGAGTAATCACACGAACAAAAAAAGGCTTATTAACCTCACACTGGTCAAACTATCAAGTACTATTAAAAAAAATTACCATAAAAGTCTTTTGAAAGGCTTTCTAAGCCTGTGAACATAAGTTTCTAACTTTAGATTTGGTATTTATATAAAACACAAATGGAGCTACTAAACTTCTACAGTCATAAATTTTCACTGGCTTTTAGTTTATTAGAATGTGTAGCTTAATGAAACAAAAAACCACTAGTAATTTTTGCATTAAATCAAACCCCTTGCCCCACAGAACCTGAAGAGGAATTTTTTTTTATGTAAGATCTGAACCTACGAAGAAGTGACAATCCTCAGTGTCTTTTCATTCTCAATCCCTTAACTACTTTTTTCACCACACCTCTGCTTCCCCAAGCATCTGCCCTTCCATTTTCTCCACCCTTGCTGTGTGTCCTGCCTGTTGAGGAGCAAGGGCAGAAGGGGTCCCTCAAGCACAGATGTGTTCATGGGCAGCCACAGCCCTCCCTCAACTACAGAACAGGCTCTGAGCTTCAGGGTTTTCTTCCCAGAGTGCTGCTAAATTCTCTGAGCACAACTACAAAAGAGGGGAAAAAAAGAGTGAAGGGAGCTATGGGGGAGGTGGGTAACACAGAGAACAGTGGGGGACGGGGGAGAGCACACACTTAAATTTAACCTGGAATAGCAACAACAAAATGCTCTGCCTTAACAAACCCTTGAGAAGATAAAGAAGGCTCCTAGGAGTGTAATTTTCCACAATATTTCAACCTAACAATTGTGTGCACTCCAAGGTGCCACAGGCACAACCTTCAGACTGCAGCTGTGGCAGGGCAGCAGAGCACCTCCCTCCTTACACACTTGAAATGTTACCAACCCAAACTCTGAAAATGGGTGATTCAAACACAGATTCAGCAGGAACTTCCAAGCTCATGGGACTGACTAAGCAGCCAAATGGGAGCAAACAGACTACAGATCCCCTCTGAGTTTCCAACAGTTTGCAAACACTCAGCACCAGTGGTGAGTTATGGGCTGACACATGCCCAGACACATATACCTATTTAACCCACTCAATTTTGTGATTACTGCTGCTTTTCCTTCTGTAAAAGAAATCATAGTAATTTAGAGACTTTTCAAGCAGTCTTACAGCACAATCCTATTGCTAGCAGCCTATATGTCAAGTTCTAGGACAAACTTTAAAAAAATATTCACAAAGCATATTTAGGTATAGCAAGCAAGTAGCAGGTATCATTGAATAAATATTCTTTTCATGGCAGTGTTTCTAATCAAAAGTGCTGAAAAGTGCTTGCTACAGCAGCCCTGAATCCCTGCATTTCATACTGCAGAGCCATGGTTCTGCCATGGCCTTCAGCACAGCATATTTTGACACCAGAAATTAAAGCCCACCAGAACAACTTTATTGATCCTATCAAATAAACATGGACATCTCCCTTCTTACAGCAAAAAACAATTACTTTGGAAGACCATGAGGAATGCTGCAGCAGACGTGTAAAACAGAACATCATATTTCAAATTCTTACAGAGAAACTTTAACCTGGCAAGAGGAATTGATTGAATTCACATAGTTGGGGAGTTGGGTGGATGAGGAGGGCGTGTATCCATTTCGGTGCACTCACCTTTGTTGGGTCAGTATTAGAAAAATGCTGCTTTTAAAATTCTCTTAAGTGCTATGTTTGTGTTTCCTCATGTAAAGTGTATCTTCAGTTTCATAGTGACAATACGGAAGTTACAGTCCCATTTCCTCCCCCAATGCCTTCTTGTGATTTAATCAAGAAAAGACGTTTCCCTTTTCTTTTAGCATTGCAGACTCAGTCAGCACAGAGCATGAAGCATCAGGTCCCTTCCTGCCCTTCTCCACCTGGAGAAGTCAGCTACAGTCAGTCTGCATCCGAAACATGCTGGAGATGGGAGCTGGGCAGCCAACACGAGGAACCACTCTCCTCCAACTAGAAAAATAGCCAGGGGAAATTTGAAATAAAAATGCTGTTTCTCTGTTTGACGTGTAGGAAATGTAAGTTTCCTGAAGCATCCTGTATATCTCAGGTTCACTGACAGAAAATGGGAACTCAGGGAATCTGGGAGGCTGCAGATTCAGCCAGTGTTAGCTGTATTCCTCAGCTAACCCAGTGGAAGTCAGATCGGATTGAGGGGGAACGAGTGTGAGCTCTAGAGCATTCAGATTTTTAACATGCGTGTTTTGAGGAAAATCATAGACATTAGGACATACAGAAAAAAGCCTTAGACTTAACACTGCTCTCCTGCCATGCACAAGTGAAATGGAAGTCTACACATACATCCCAGTATGAGTTTTCTCCCCACAGTCCCTGCTTTCTCCCCAGAACAACCATAATACGAATGCAGATACAACTTGTAAGTGCATCTTCGTTTTTCTAACCAATCCTGCTGTCATTTTCTAACATGAAATGCAACCAAAAGCTTATTCTTCAGTCTAATGCCATCTGAGTTTTCAGCCTTCTTAGTTTTCAGATCCCTAAAGTTTTCCACTGGAGATGCAAATGTTCCTATGGACAGCTGAGAACTACTATAAATAGGCTTCTCTCCTGAGCTGTTTTTCACAGAGTTGGACAGAAATAGCCAACCCTCCTACCCCTTTACACGAGTGGGGCAAAGCCTGCTTCCCTATTTTCTGGCTCACAAACTGTGAACTTTCTTTAAAGGTTTTCCTCATTTTGGAGCAATTGCCAAAAGCAGCCTTTGCCTATGGAGCCACAGCTCACAGGTTCTGACCCAGGGCCTTATTCCACATCAGAGTCAGGGCAAAAGACCAGATTTCAGTAGTTGTGTGTTCGTGTTCAAAGGTAAAATAGAACAGCTACACACAACCACCATGCCTGGTAGCCAACCAGCTTTAAACACCAGTACTGCAGAGAACAAGTTTCTTATTTCCAGCTGCATTAGCTGCATGGCTAGCAGATTTTCTTACAAGGTCACAATTGGACTTACGTGAGGAAAATAAATATGTTAGGAAAATCCTTTTTGCACCAAACACAACATGGCAGGCCTTGTACTCTTGTGTTTGAGACCTAATTTAAGCAGATAGATTAAATTTTACAATGTGTGCTTGCATTTATTAAGTCCAGATGTGGCTCTGAAAAGAGCTTTATCGTTTCAGAGGTTTCCCCCGCCCCCCATTGTTTTTTGCTGGACAATTCAGAAGCGCATATGGCACTGCCTAAACAGTTTCCAGGATTTTCAGCCTGACAGCAATAACACAGCAATGCTGACTGCAAATGTGAGCCTTTTCAAGCTCTAGAGATGACAATCACTTTCCACTTCTCCTCCCAGAGTGAAAAATTACTTGCTGTATTTTATTGTATTTTCCTGCTATACAAACTCTACGATGTTCACCACAGAACAGATTTCCATTTCCATCAATTTAATATACTACTTGCTTTAAAATAAATACACATGCATACTAAAGCTTTTCTTTTCTAGCGTGTCACTAATTACCCATTGCTTGGCTGTGCACTCGGCCTGGAGGAAGTGGGGGAGGTTCCCACAAGACAAGCAGACAGGTTTGCTGCTCTATAAACATTGCTCAAGTCACATGTCGCCCCTTCTCCAGGTTGTTTAGTGACACGATGCAAAAGGAGCCCCAGCAGTGCTTACACCGACGCAGTTCTGTCGGTGCTGGCCCACCACAGGCTCGCTGGGATTCCCAAATGAGAAGGGCAACAAACACCAGACACCACCAGGCTCTGGGGAAGTCCCTCCCTGAGAGGTGCCACGTGTCATCATGCTGTGAGAAGACTTCAACTCTAGCAAATCAGTGTCCTGAGGGCCACCAAACAAGGCTTAAACACATAAAGACTAAATGGGGGGAATTACAGCCTGAGCACATGATTTTTATAAGTACCATAGATCCAGCCACTGCTACTTATCCAACAAGATTCATGAGCACTGCAATAAAACTGTAAAGCACTGTCCTGCTTCTGTCTATGGAACTCAGCAACAGCTTAATGAACCAATCCAACTGAATTGTCCTGGAACAGATTTTCAAAACAGCTTTTATCAGGTGTGTTCAGAAATGGTTGGCAACTCATCCCATTTCCATGGCATTGTCTCAAAACAAAGATCAACTGCTCTACACTGATATACACTGTACTGAATACCTCTGGCATCCTTTTTCCAGGGGTTGGGGACCTTTGCTTTTAGTTTGGGGTTTGTTTGGTTTTGTTCGGTTTTTCCTTTTGTCCTGTAGGATTCCCACAAGTACTGGAATGGGAAGCTGTGCAGCAGCAATTACAAGACTGAAAAAAAGATGCTTGGCAGATTTCACACGTGAACTGAACACCAACATAGCAGCCAAGAAGATTCAGCATACCAGAAGAACACATGGCAAAAAGTATTTTCTCAGGAACACGAGCTACAAATCCTTGGGCTTCAGTGATCCTTTCATCTACAGCATCTGGGCATGATACAAAAATATAACCCATAAAGCCGAGTTCAAGACAGTTCAAGAGTTGCTCCTGTTCTGTTACCCAGCAATCTGTTGCTGACATGAACTCTCTACAGCTGAAGCCCTATGACTGCTCCCTGCACACAGGGGAAGCATGCACTGCTCTTTTCTATCATCCTAGATGCCTCTTTTCCTCAGGGTTCTCCCCAGACTCATCCCAAAATACTCAGAATGTCTTTTGACATTCAAGTCAACTGTCATTAGGACGTGTACTAGAACATCCAGCTGTTGAAACAGGAATCCCAAAATACACGGGGAAAACAAAGAAATAAAGGGACTTAAAATCCCACCTTAGCTCTGCCCACCACATCTTCACAAGTATTCCTCCCCTGGTGTGAAAACACCAAGGCAGCAGCTTTTAGGCTGCAACAAACTATATCTGCTCACTGGTAAAGCCATCTTCTGATCTGCTTCTTCATGTCCTGACCTGCTTCCTGCCTTCCCTGCAGCAGCTCTGCCTGCACACCTGGCCAGAGGCAGAGATGAAAGCACATCCACCGTTCCTGCAGCTCAGCCACAGCCTCTGCCAGGCACAGGGCACAAACTGCTCCATATGTTAATGTCATCAGTCAGACACAATCCACTGACATCTGGCACTTCTCTAGAGCAGTGTCCTTGCAAGATAAAAAGCCTTACAAATTCAAATCAATATTTTCACTACTGCATTAAATTAGCACTTTTCTGTTTCACATCTAATCCCAACTGCTTTCTGTCCACAGACTGACCTGCTCAGGGAAGTGATCTCAACACCATATGCCACTGCTTACCCAAGCCAAACCAGCTCACTTGTTTGTCCTTGTCAACACCAGGCAAGGCACAGAAAGCTGCCATGGACTTGCCAGCAGCAAACCTCAAAACAACATATTTAATACAGTAGAACCTGACAGATTTTTGTGCTGGGGAAGCCTTCCGTGACAGTCATTAATCTCAGGAATTCAGAACAGTGCTCTCTGGATCAGAGAATTATTGATATCTTTGGGACTCTTTCCATAAAACAGCTTAGGGGAAGACAGTGAATCTTATTTCTTGTCTTCATTCAGCATTAATGTGCACAGTTGGTAAACCCAAAATTACACCACATATGTTTCCAGCTCTTTTAATCCAACATGTCACTTCCATTTTACAAGACTTCATATTTCACTGCAGCAAGTCCACAAAAGCCCCAATCTTTTAAATACAAACTACTTAGACCCTGCCTGATTTAAAATAAACCACAATGCCATTTAGTATGTACAAGCACTGCTTTGCTCTCAGAGAGTGAGCTTTGAAAAGCTAAAAGGGAACTAATTTAGGGAACAGAGATTACTCTTACAAGAAAAAACAAAGCGCAATAAAAAACTGCCTGTAGGCATTAAAACCTTCAAAATCAGTACAGTTTGAGACACTTTATTAATCACAGAAACCCCACATGCCCAAGAACACACAATATATTTTTCAAAAACCTTCACAGTCAAGTGACAAGACCCTTTGGATTAAGTCTGTCACTGTATCATTTCAGCAATGAGATCCCAGCAAAAGCACAGATAAAAGAACAAAACTGCCCGAAAGACAACTTGCAAGAGAAAAATGAAAAGGACTAAGAAGAAACATGAACAACTCTTCATGAAGCATATGAAGCATCTCTCTTTCAGATACACACAGTGGAACCAGCACATCCATAAACCCCAATGGTTTTCAACTCAATTTGCAGCAGCACAGTGGGGATTAAGGCAAGCACAAAGCACAGCTCAGAGAAACAAACCTATCATCAAAAATGAAGTTTAAGTAGCACCCCGTGATTTTCAGAAGACTGCACATGGCCTAGAAATAGGGAGAGCACTACTGCATTATACCCAGTGACATTAAGGTAGTTTTCCTGGCACTATCCTGTTGAAACTGCTCACTGAACAAGGAGAGAAGGGACATTTGGGTCAGAACATTCTCTGATGAAGATGCAGAACCCAAATCTGAAACAAAGGATAGCAAATTATTAAAGTATGATGAACTCATTTGCAATTAATAGATAACATTGTCCTAAAAGCTCTGATAAAAGGTAAAGTAAGAGAGAGACAGTGTGAATGATTGTGAATTCTCAAAAAACTCTTCAAAAATCAGAGTGGTCAGCAGAAGATTAACAAAAGGCTCCCACTAAAACAAAGCAGAGTGGCAAGGCAGTGTTTGCCTTCTCAGCTTAAGACATCCAGGTTTTGTTTTCATGTCATCATCTCTGTAACATGAGAAAAACAGAAGTACAAGGGAAGGCAGCCCTGTAGCAATGGGATGAGCACTAAGAAATTGTTTATGGAAAGGGCAAACCTTCAGGGATTAGGATGAGTGCCCAGTGCCCATCCAGCCCCAACAGCAGCACTCAGCTGGGAGGGCAGGACCAGACAGGTGAGCTCTGCCTTTGCTGGCTCCTCCACAGGTGAGCAAAGCCCAGAGCCCATCTCACTCACCTTTGGGAGTCAGGGCTGGGGGACTGGGCCCTACACTGCAACCTGCTACCCTGAAAACCCCAACCAAGAGTGAGGCTGCAAACCCCACACAGAGGGGCCATGCTCTTGTGAGAATTGAGGCTTTACCTGGTGCAGATTTCACCTGTGTGAGCTAACCCGGCTCACCATTTATACAGAATGTAACAGCTGCACGTTAGAAACAATATTCTCTTTCTGCTCTTTCTACAAACAAAATAGGGTGAATATCCAGATTTAAAAACAATGTTTCAGTTGTTAAAACACAGTGGAGCCCGGTATACAAGTAACATATGGAAAAATCCTAGGAATAACTTTATTGGATTAGAAGACAGACATGCCATTCTAAAACATGTCTGCAGTGACCTGTAAGGCAGACTGACTTGGCTTTCAAGAGCTGTGAAAAAGGAAGGGCAGAGAACTGGTTTAATGACAAAACAGAATTTGCTAATATATAAATAAATAAATCCCCTGATCTACCACTACAGGATCAACTGTACAGCAGCCTTCAAACATGTGCTTTAACACTTCATATTAATTCTGCTAAAATACAGTCCAACTAACCATCATGGATGAAATCAGAATATACATTTAAATAGGAATTATGAACTTCTGTAGTCTGACAAGTAACTTCTGTTGGTCCAATCTTGACTCGAGAGATTTAACCTGACCTATACTTAAAGCAACTATTTTGAAATGACTGCTCTATTTTTGTAGGAGAAAATAAGACTGTCCCATAGTATCATTGTCAAGAACTCATCATGTCTCCTTTCCCTTCAAGGGTTCATTTTGTGGACAGATGCATTATAACAGCACTTTTGAAAAATCACAAACAAGTTATTTAAAACTCCAGTTACAAACATAAAAAGGGTTTTTAACAAAAAATCTCTGTATTTACAGTTAGTTCTCTTCATTTGCTGCTAAAATGTACAGAGCCTTGGATTTATTATTTGTGGGTCGTTTTTCCCTTTAATCTTAAATTCAGATGAAATTAGCACTTCTAAAAAACAAAACCCAGAGAGACTTCTCATGAGTGGAAAATCTGCCATGCTTATGAGCTTGAAGGCAAAATTCATTAAGGGCGATATCTGCTCTCCTTTTAATTTTGTATGCCGGTAACACATGACAAAAACAAGTTCTCTATATCAAGAATTCTAAAGCTGTGGCTTTTTAAATATACTTACTTGTATAGACCAGCAAATTGCAATTCCCACCCCAGCAGCCACTGCCCCAGGGCTCTGGGTCCCGGCAGGGGCTGAAGGAAGGCATCTGAAGGTGAGGATCTCAGGCTAAACCCCAAAGACCCCAGTGGCTATGATGCCCACACTGTCCTCATAAAGTAAGAGCTGTTGGCAACACCCAAGCCAACAAAATAAAATTCTTCTGCTTTTCTGTGTGGAAAATCCCAATTTCTGTACCCTGTGACTCATCTCTAAAACCAAAACCTCCAGTGCGAAATCAAATGACAGAAATAGAGGAAATTATTACTGGAACAGCAAAATGTCACTTCCAGATATGCTGATACACCAACACCCAAGCATGACCCATCAAGGTAGAGAAAGTATTTTTTAAAAACTCCAAAAACACCATAAAACAGCTCTCACACTTTACACAGGAGCCAGCACCCTGCCGGGGCAGTGGCCAACATCCTAAAAAGCATCCACTAAAAAGCAGTGGCAGTCACCAAAATTGTTTTCCTCAAAAGGCAAGCCTAAGCCACTGATCAAAGTATCAAAGTATGTAGGAAAACAAACTCTAAACCAGAAGAGAAGCTCCATGGGCAAGAGCTGCCCTAGAGCCAGGGCCTTCAGAAGGACAGTGTGGAATTGATGCCAGCCACAGGGTTATAAAAAGCATCCCTGTAAAAAGGGATGCTTTCCCACTACCATTTTAGTCCTCTTCTCTTGACTGGTACTTTCCTCAGGCTTTCAGTAAATAGGAAAAAAAAAAACTAAAAAACAAAGTAAAGGAGAAGTATTTACCTCATAGAAAAAAATAATTTACATTCCTTTGATTACAGAGCTAAAAATTCATTGTCAAGCAAATTTTACAGAGCTTACACATGGCATCCTAACAGATAGCTTTCAAATTGCCTTTCCATTCAGTTTATTCAAGGAAACTCATGGATAAGTTTTTGAATCATCCTGAGGAGATCCACCTTGAGGCTTGTTTCCAGTCACAGATGTTTCTAATATAATGAAAGGCCTGTGTTTGCCCACTAATTGGGATCTCAGGTACCAATCTTTGGAGGAAAAAGAAAGCCACTCCTCAGGTCTACTTGTAAACTCCTGTTTCTGAGCTGACCTAAGGGCTAACCAATGCAATTAGCATTGTCAGGGTCCTAAATTCTGTCTCATCTCCTTAGTTTGAGGCTGCAGGACCACAGCTGGATTCTGACATATCCTTTGGATGTAGGTGCACTGCCATCCTCTGTCCCTGAACTGCAGGAATTGCCTCCAACCACTGCATTCACCTTTTCTCTGCACTGCTCTAGGCATGTTACACAGCACAGAGCACGACAAAAGACCTGCAACCTCTTCTTCTGGCAAAAAAAGGGTGAAGTATCCCTACATACATCCTCTGTGTTTGTACAGAAGGAAACTGCTCATTTTTAGTCAACAGCATTACAGGTAATATTTACAGAGACAAAAATATAGCCCACAGTCTAGCACAGGTCATTTTTCCATTCTGCAGTTTTTCTGACAAAGCAAAACCCTGAAAACTTCAGATAAAAACAACATAATTACATTTTAGAACAGCCTTAACTGACAAGTCTATCAAAACCAGCTCTCCTTTTGTCTCTAATGCTGAAGTTTGAAATTGTTTTACACCCATGACCATTTACATAAACAAAGAGGAGAAAAACAAAAACACATGTGGAATGATAAACACTATAAGAAAAATACTTCTCCACTCTTTTCTGTAGATCTGGCCCCAAACATAAAACAAGAGGGAAACAATGACAATTCCTAATAAAACTTTAATCTGCCAGTCTTATTTGGTTTGGAAGTCAACCAGTTTCTCTAGCCAATGGGTTTCCCAAACAAAAATGTTCCATTGAAATAATTACCCATTAGAGACATCAGAGTATTCTTCTAGCCAGCACTGGAACACTTTTGTCATGTTAACTTTTAACACTGTCATTTTCCTACACTATTTAAAAATTCAAACATGTACAAAATCCAGTGGCATTTGCCATTCAGGAGGAGTTCCCTCTGTTGCTGGTTGCTCCAGGTTTAACTCTGTGCAATGTTTAGGTGCAATGTACAGGTTTAACTCTGTACAATGCATTAACAGCCAAACTGAACTGGAGGGCACATCTGGCCCCATCCTTTTGCTTCGAAGTCCAGGCCACACAATTATATTAAAGATGCCTAGAACTGTTAAGGCTTGTATGTTCTCAGCAAGTATAAACTCCTTGTTAGAAGTCTTCTATGTGCCTACTAGAAATGGTGACCAAACCTGACAAAACTACAAATAGGTATAAGAATATTCTAGTAAATTTTCAAATGTGTTTCAAATGCATCTCTCCCATCATCCACCAGGTATGTGCAGAAAAAAAACAAAACAAACCTGTGGCATTATTTATCTCAATAAATACACAGAGCTTGAAAACAGTAGGACTTCCTGAAGAAAGTTCCCTTACTCTACTGCTCCATGTGAAATTCCCAGGAAAGCAGCCAGCCCCATGGGCAGACACAGATCATACACAGACCCTGTGCCTTTTGCTCCTGTTCAAGGACAAAAAGAGCAGAACCAGTCAAGTGCCCCATTGCCCAAAATGCACAGGACAGAGGACCCTGGCAGGAAGGAGCGTGTCTCACAGGATCCACAGCATCACATCACCTTGAAGAATGACAATCACAGTTTAAAAAGTCTCCAGCTGTACAGCAATTGCTAACATGTCTCCTTCTACCCAGGATAAGGAGATGAAGAAGATGCAGCTGGCCTTTGATGCAGCCAGCCAAGCCAGCACACAACATGTGACAAACGTGAACTGACTGCTCCCAGGGCTGCCTGCCATACCCTGGGACAGAGCTCTGGGGCAGATTGTCACCTGGATCCTTGCCCATCCACTGCAACTCTTGGTGGAGAGAATACTTCTAGCTCGCAGAGCTGTTGAGAGTGACTTTGGGAGAAACTTTCTCCATGGTTTACCCTGGGAGTTGAACTGTTGGTATCCACGTAAAGCACCGGCCGTGTGGTGGAAACAACAGAGGAAAGCAGACTACACAACTCAGAAACCACAAGAGAAGAGGAGAGAAAGGGACCAAGAACAACCAAACATCATAACGGGACAGTTTTCTATCAATCCTGGGTCCATCCCCAGCCTACCAACACAGAAGATTCTGAGGTCCTACACTGGTTGTTTTCCCAAGTGTTTTAATCCTTGTGTCTAAACTGGAGATGTGACAACTATTAGCTCTGAAGCAATTGCCTCAGGAGTTTGTTTTACAAGCAAGGACAGACTTACTAGGGCTGCTGAGGCAACACCCATCACCTCCACTTCACTGTGGCTTCAGAAACCACTGCTCATAAAGCAGTTCCAGGTCCTTCTCAGCACAGTATATTAAAGTGAACCAGCATCCTTTTCTGTTTGACTGGGTGGCAAACTGCTGCAAGCAATTCCTGAACCCTCACAGCTGAAGCACGAGCCAGACTGTGACCTTGTCAGCCATCCCAGTGTGGGCTGTTTGTAATATTGAGTCAGAACCTACAGAAAAATTCAGCTGAGCTTGGCCTTTACTACTCCCTCTGCTTCAGAGTCAGCTACAACTCACAAGTCTGGCTTCAAATGCCACAGTTCCATATGTGGATAAGAGGGATAAAATATCAAGCATTTACAGGAGTTATGCTCTGCTCTAAAGCAGAAGTTTGAAAAAAGAAGGTACGTACCACTTGTAAAATTATATATTTAGTGTTACTGTTTTGCTTTTCTAAACAAATTTATCACAGAAAGGAACAGACATTTTCAACATTCCATGCTTAGAAAAGCAGTAGCATATTTTAAAATTACCAGCCCTCCTCCACAAAGCTGTGCACTGCTTGCTAACAGAGATTCACAATCTCACAACAGCATAAAACATTCATTTCCACTCCAAATGCTTCAGGAGGTACCTCCCTTCTAACAAAAAAAAAAAAAAAAAAAATCAGTGGCTTGGGCATTTTCCTGAGTCTAAATGTATAAACACTCATTTTCATTCCATGAATATAAATCATATTGTCATAGAATCATTTAGGTTGGAAAAGCCCTCTAAGATCAACAGCAACCACTACCCCAGCACCACCATGTTCACCACTAAACCATGACCCCAAGTTCCACATCTACATGTCTCTGAAATCCCTCCTGGCCTGGAGGCTCCACCACAGCCCCGAGCAGACTGTTCCACTCCCAAACTACCCTTTTGGTGAAGACATTTTTCCTAATACTCAATATAAACCTCCCCTGGCATAACTTGAGACTATTTCCTCTTGTCCTATCACTTGTTACCTGGGAGAAGAGACTGATCCCCACCTTGTACAACCTCCTTTTGGGTAGTTGTAGAGAGTGATAAAATCCTCCTGAGCCCCTTTTCTCCAGGCTAAACACTGCCAGCTCCTGCAGCCACTCCCCATCAGACTTGTGCTCCAGACCCTGCAGCAGCTCCACTGGGGAATTACTCCAGACCTCAGCATCTGTCTTGTCATGAGGGGCCTGTAGCAGGATGCTGTGTCTAAGTGGAAGTAAAATAGCTCAACCTATTTGCAAATAAGTTGTAAGTGCTGGATGGAGAAGGAGGGGTTCATGCAAATTTTGGTGTTGAAGAATGCTGAGGCCAGCCTGATGCACCAATCCCAAAGTTAAACATTCTAAGGATGTGAAAAACAATGTTTCCTGACAGGAACAGGCACTGATGAGGATGTGACAAAGTTCCTGATAAAGAAAGCAACTGGTAACTCACCTGAAGCTGCTGAGCTGCAGGCTGCCCAGCTCACCTAGATGCACGGGGTGATCCAAGGGAGTTTTGTTTTTGCTGTGGAGATGATCTTTGGTCCAAGTTTGAACTAATTGCTCTACATCCTGAAGCTGTGGAAGTTGAAGTA
Organism: Nicator chloris; assembly: GCA_013400495.1. Classification (NCBI taxonomy): domain Eukaryota; kingdom Metazoa; phylum Chordata; class Aves; order Passeriformes; family Pycnonotidae; genus Nicator; species Nicator chloris. Next base: position 55,757 of record WAAE01011554.1, on the reverse strand, counting down.
CCAGGCTACCAGAATGTCTTTGCTCCCAGTGGACTGTATAGCTGTTCTCATGATGTCAAGGTTTCTGTATCAGTGTTGGTGCTGGCACTGAGCTTCACAGGGGCTGCCTGCTGCAGCTTACATGCTTTTTACAGCACCTCTCAAACATCCTTATCTCTAGCAGAAATGTTATGTTCTAATTCAGTAGAAAATAATTTTATCTTTAGATGAAATGTGATTCACTCTCCTAAATGCCTACCTCCTCATCTCTAAATAAAACTCATTTTAGTTAACAATTCAGTTTCATGTTTCAGCTGCAGCTCCTCCAGGACCTTCACCCCACGCACAATTCATAACCAACCCTACAACATCAAGGGCAGAGCCATAACGAGCCTAAGGGGCAAAATAAGCTGCAATCAGAGCCCCTGGCTTGTGCCCAGAGGAGGCTGAAAAAGCAATTCAGAGCCACAGGTCCCTTTATTACATGCAGAGGAGTTTAGGCACACAAAAATAATAGCAGAAAACCAGAAAGTTTCTTTCCTCTTCTCTCCCTCCCTTTTTTTAAGACATGTCTGTCATGGAAAAGACACATTCTAATTCTAACATAATCTTCTGGGGTTTGGGGGTTTTTACACTATGCAGAAAACAGCACAGCCCAGAAGGACTGTGCTCATTAAAACACAATCAAAGATGAAAACAAAACCAAAGTTATCCTGTCCTATGGCTGTGTACTTTTGCTTGCCTTCTAACAGCAACTCCCTGCATTGCTGTGCATTAGTACAGACCACCTTACCACAAAACATGGCTTTACCTAGGAAATGTTCTCTCTCCTGAAGCAGGTGATAGTCAGCCACAGGGCTGAGCATCTCATCTGTCACCTGCACTGCCCTGCCTCCAGCATCACCTCGTGCTCAGTCATCAGGGTGTGAGGGCCCTCTGCACTGAGCCATGATAAATTCATCTGAAGCACAGAACAAGTGATCCGTTCTTAAACAAACCAAGCACTTCTGATGAACCAACCCAACTGCAGGAAGTTTCCTGACGTGAGGATACAAATCAGGAGAAGTTCCAGCACTCAAAGCTCTCTCAGCAGTTTCCTCAATCCCGTCTGGTCTGATGCAATGTAAAATAGGAATTGCAGCAGTTTGCACTCCAATGTGGTTTGTCTATTTTCATGGAAGGATTCAATCACATTCAATTGCTTAACAGCATTACAAAATGCAGGGTTTTTTTTTTTAAAAAACAGCCTGATTTGAACTCTCTAGACTGTATAGATTCCTACACTGCACACAAAACTATGTTTCTTACCTTTTTGGAAAACAAACAAACACACAAGAAGCCCCAACACACCCTAAGTATTTCAACAAAGAAAGAATGTTTAAACAACACGTAATGGCTGTTTTTAAACACACCTATACACCACCCTATGTGGAAAACAAAACATGAGGACACTTACAGAACTGTAGGCTGAGGCTCAAAAAGGCTAACAAGGCTGCCAAGGCCAGCAAGAACAGAAAACGGTTTCGGAAAAGCATTATTCTGATTCGCTCTGCTTGCTCTTCATGGTTTCATCTTCAGGTATCTGTGGTTCCTGAAAACAACAAAACAGTGGCAAATAGATATTTCAGATGTGGAAGCATCAGTTATTCTTTAAAGGCAAGCACACAAGGCAATTCAAATTGGCAACAACAAAATGGAGAAGTTGCCTTCACCCTAACAATAGGATTAACTGTATTTCCACAACAAAACTTGCAGGTAAATAAAAAAGATTGCCATTTTCTATAAAATAAGCCTGCTCCTGCTAACACAGGGTTAACACAGTCACAATTTTTAAGATAATAAAGAGTAGGAAAAGCTATCAATGCCACTACACAGTAAAGAAAAAAGTAATAAAGCCTCAGAAGCCATTACTTATTGCAAAAATAAAAATACAAAAACTCAAGCCCTCTCCTGAAAACATCCAAACACCCTTTTCCTTGCAAAATAACATTCTGAAGAGTACAGAATTTGCTGAAGTGCCCTGTTTTCACAGATGTACATTCTCCTGTGGAAAATTGCTCTATATAAGGGCTGAGAGGGGGTTGCCTTTGTTTCTTTTTTAAACAACCAGCTGTTCTTACGTGCAAGAGATGCCTCCTCCTAGCACTGACTGTGTTGCAGGAAATTGGTTAGTCTTGAAAGAAACCTTCTGAGTTTCCCAGATCCTTTGAACTGAGTTCTGTTTGTGACAGAACATTCAAACCTGTTGACAGAAAGTAACTTTTTTCCCCTCCACTGTTTCTTTTTGTCCCAATACTAATTTCCTCACAGAAAGAGGCCTCTCTTTATTTTTCTTGCTTTTGAGAATGACAAGTCTTACACACACGTAATTAATACATATTTGCTTACCAAAACTCTTCTGGACTCCAAAAACTAACCATCTTAGCAAGATTTTAATCTCTGAGTGCTGATAAAACCACAACCTCAAAATTCTGATTTTTTTTCTACACCGCCCCCTTCCCTCCCTGCCCAATTAATTTTCTTACTGGTATTTGAAAAGGTCTCAGAAATCATTGAACTTATTTTATCACTGGGGTTGGTCTTGAAAAGAGTTATGTGATTGCAGGAAGTGAAATCCATTATACACACACATTTTGCAGGACTGAGGTCTTTCCACCTCATTTTACTTGGACAGCTACTACCTTTACAGCTTTTGCAAACTGTGGAAAAACGGAAAGATCTGGAGATTCTGAGAAGCAAGAAACCAGAGTCATGACAGCATTTTTCCCAAATGCCAACAACACCATAAATGGCATGTGCAAGCAGTAATAAAGTAAAAAGAGAGGGAGAGGGAAAGTTGGAACAATTTTTAACAGTTCGCAATGTCAAAAAGTCATAGCTCATCCTGGAACATCCTAGTGAAAGGCAGGCAGAAGCAAAACTGAACTACACCACTGCAACTCAACAAAGCTGTGAAGGATAGAAGGTAAAAGGATTACTGTACGTCAAACACCATGGGGAGAATAAAGCAGTTAAACAAAACAGATGGGACAACAGAAGGAACCACAGGAAAAAGCAAAAAATAGATTTAGCAGGGAGGAGAAGGTAAAATCTGTTAAAAAGCTCTCAGGAACAAGAGGTCTTGACCACAGTCTACATAAATTAATACTGTTGTTGCATTCAATAAAGCTGGCACAAAAAGAAAAAATTGAAGACTGAAAAATAGGAGATCTTACACACTTCATATTAGCAAAATGTTTTCCTAAGTAAGCTTAATGAGCTTTAAGCCTTAATTGCAAGATCAGAAGCTTTAAAACATTGCGTGTGAAAGGCATCATTCAAGAAATTATAAAGTGGAAAGAATTTTCTTTTGAATACACTTCGGCTTGCTAACAAATTAAAAGTTGCTCTGTTGCGACTAATGAGGAATGGGAACAGCTCCTGCTGAGAAGCTGTTAATTAAACTCCAGTCAACACAATTTGCCATCAGCTCCTCCTTGGCAAGAAGCTGCAGGGAATCAGGTGAAGGGATGTGAGACTGAGCACACAAGGTACTCCCAGGGCACAGCTGTGCTTGGCCAGCACACCTTAAGGTGAAGGCAACACCATAAGAATGGTGAGCACTGGTAAGGTAAAAAAAGATAAAATGAAGCCTGGAGAGGAAGAAATAAAAGCAAACCAACCTTATCTTCCCACAAAACTATTCTCACATGTAGATGAAACAAACAACAAAGCACAGAGCAGAAGGCGTTTGGGTGTTCAGGCCAGACTGTCACAGAGCAAGAGCAGTGCAGGGCATGCACGGCTAACCTGACCTCGAGGCACTGCTGCTCTTTATCTGCTCACCCACGCCGGAATGCAGGTCCTGCCCAGCCTCAACATCTGCACACCCTCAAGTCCCCAAGGGCAATGCCATCACCCCCTGACAGCACCACCTCGCTGTGGTTCAGAGCCAAGGAAGTACTTACTGCTTTTACAGGGGAGTGAGCACCACACCGAGGGGGAACTCAGTGCCAGGAGCAGCAGCTTCTGACATGTGCCCAAAAGGCAGTGACTGATGCTCATCCCTGAGACAGGCAGCTTTGGATTGGATATTAGGAAAAACTTCACAGGAAGGGCTGTCAAGCATTGGAACAGGCTGCTCAGGGCAGTGGTGGAGGCACCATCCCTGGAGGGATTTCACAGAGCTGTGGAAGTGGTGCTCAGGACAGGGCTTGGTGGTGGGTTTGGCTGTGCTGGGGGAATGGTTGGACTTGACCTTTTCCAACCTAAACAATTCCCCAATCCTGTCTCTATAAATGCAGTACTTGATAAAGATGACCTATACAACTCCAAACATTTCAGTAAAATGTGATTTTAAATGTGACATACTTAAACCATTTAGAAATTCCTAAGGATAGTCACTAATAAAGCATCCTACATTGAAATGCAGGTAAGTAAAAGGCTGCTTCTCAGCCACCTTTTGCAGCATACCTACCTACACACCTATCCACAGAATGCAACTTTTCCTTTTCAACACGATCCAGAATCTCAGCTCATCAAAACGTGCCAGAATGCCTCACAGCCTCCAGAGCACCCTCAGCACTTACCTAACCTCACACAAGTGCTGGTGCAAGGTGTTACTGCACACTCACACAAAGCTAAAAACAGCCTGATGGTTGAAGGCCAGGCCAGGGAGTCAGGAAAAATTAGTAACTACCTAGAAATGCTGGGAGAGAGGCAGCCAGCCTGGAGCCCAGGCGAGGCACGAAGCTGGAGCAGAGCAGCTGGCAGCACTAACCCACATTGTGCTCAGCACTGGAGGGGCACTGCCAGCCAGGGTGGCACACAGAGCCTCCCCCTGGCAGCACCAGCTCCTCAGCAAACCGGACACAAGGCGTTCTTGACCGGCTAAACTTCTTCTGTTTAAGCCAGGCCCTGAAAATAACTTGACATCAATGCTTTCAAAGCACTTGTGAGATTAAATGTGACACTAAACCAGCACTGCCAAACTCCTGTGCCAATTGACTGATGCTGTTACATCCTCTAAATCACCACATCCATCCATAATACAAACCTACTCTCCAGCATGAAGCGTAAGCACAGAATTATACTGACTCACCATGACAGCTTAAATGAATTTACTTGATTAAAACAGCATGTCTCCATAAATAATCAATACTACTCCTCAAAGTCTGCCTCAATAAAATTACTGTATTTATCTGATGTGCTGCATCAAAATGACATTGTCTACTGAAACGCAAGTGAGCAAAAGTGGTCACAATGAAAAAAATAGCAAAGACAAATGGAGACTTCGCCCCAAAAGGAAGGTAGTGCTCAGTCTGTACATAACTATCTGCCAAAGACAGAGAAAAGTATATTTTGGAGCTAGCTTATAGAGTGTAGGAGGGAGAACAAAAAAGCCCACAGACAACAAAAGGTTGATTTCGAGTAAAATTCATAGATAGCTTTAGAAAAGGTCACAGAATAACACAGGGACCCACCCATTAATCTGATATCTCTATACTGCGTAAGAGATTCTAACTATCATTTCTTTTTGATATATCTTTTGCTTTTCATCTACATCTGTAGGCTTAGTTTTTGACAAAGCCTGTTTTGAAGACATCTGAAATGAAGGTGACAGTTCCTGATACAATTATAATGAAAAGTTCTGCCTTGACTTTCACTTTAACTCACGACGCTCCAGCAATCACTCCCCAGCCACTGGGCAGCAGCCCACCAGGCACATTTTTCATCTACTCACAAGTCCAGCCCCCAGACAACTTCAGACAGTGAGTTCATACTCTTGAATTAGCAACTACAGACAACAGTTGTGTCAGCAAATGGCACAAGTCAAACCTTTTCTTTGGCATTTCAAGCAATTTGCATTTTTTTCCCTGGAGGAATGCAAAATAGTGGCTGGGATTTTCTGGTCATGACCAAATCAACCAGTGCTATAAAGATCCATGGCAAGAACCAGAACAGAGTAGAAATGGGAACACGCAGCAGAACCAATTCCCTGGTCAGCATGACCTGCTTAGTTAGTGATGCTTGTAATTGTCATGGTGAGAAAACCCTCACAAAACCCCTGCAGCCACTTGAGCAGCAGCAATTTAAATTGGACATATGATCCCTGCAACACTGAGGGTGCATTTTGCACAGCATCCTAAAGTAACACAGCATCTGTGATCCTGTTCAGCACAATTCTCCATTTTCCCACTGGAAAAAAACAAGAAACACACTTTTTTTTTCTCAATAGCATTTAAGAAAAATAGGTCACAGCACTTGGTACAAATAAATGCATTTCTAAAAAGAGTAAAACCAGCTCAACATTGAAAATATTAAATAAAATCTGCTCAGTACTGTTATTAGTGTTAGCCCACCCACCCCAGGAGCTAAGCTGGAAGTCAGTAACCACAGGACATGCAAAAGTCAACTGAAAGTACAAACAGGTCAGCAGCCTCAAGAAACAAAAACAAACAAAAAGCCACACATACAAAAAAAGAACCCCAACACCTAAGTGAAGATAAAGAAAGCCACGATAAAAAAGGCAACATGTACCACTCCACAAGTAAGGTATGGGAACAGCAAATTTCAACAGCAGTGCCTGGCCAATAGAACATGGCTACATGTTCATATGTAAAAACTAATAGTTACTTATAAGATACTTCTATTTTTGAACTACTTAACATTTTACCAGCAAGCATCTGATTTCAAAAGAAAAATAGCTAAGATGCTGAATTTTAATATATTTTAGCACATTAAAATGTCCACATCCAAATTTTTCTTGTCTCCTGTTTGCAAGTTTCTTCCTTACCTAGCCAGTTCTAAAATCCCCATACTGGCCCAGCAGTACAGCCCAGCCTTTCAAGTGAGCAGCACAACTCCCACTTCATACAAGCCAAGGGATCAAACAGACCTTACTTGAACAATTCTGTCCCTCTGTACAGCACTCACTTTCCCTGTGCAGCAGATTTACCCCTGAATTTGTTAAGCCTGACGAGTGCTGAGCACATAGAAGTGATGAAGGGACCATCAGCCAGGCTGAACATTGACACACCCCAAAGATAATCCACTGCTCTCAAAATACAAGGTTCCCTTGAGTCCAAAATCGGAGCTTTTAAACCTCAACGTGCACAAGCAGATGAATTGGTGAACACTTTAAACATCTATTTCTCCTAAGCAGCTTTCAAGTTCGAGCAGAACTCTCATAAAGTTTGACACTGGAAATGCTGGAAAAGCCACCTTCAGCTTACATCCTTCAGAGGGCTGTTTCCTTCTTTTGAGTTCTGTCCTACTCAGTCACCATTAGGAGCTGCCTTCTTTCAGATACCAGATGCTAAGAGATGTGAGCAGAAAAAGTGTTTGCATAGTTTAGGTTTGCATTTGATTTTGCCAGTCTAAGTCCTTTAGAATGTATTTGTTTTATTGAACTTAGAACCTACCAGTCTATGAATCTCCTGAAAGTGGGCAATAAACACAGTCATGCAGAGACATCTATGTTCAAGTTTCGTGCATTAATGTTATGGTTAATGCAGTGTAACATTAGAACACTACAACTACTCTTTATGAGTTTCACAGCATTGGAAGTTGACTTACTTTGCAGCCAGAAATCTCTCCATTTCTGGAATTTCCTTACACTTACATCAACTTTCTGATGAAATGATGCCCACGTTATCTTGAACAAACATAACTGAGTAAAAAAAAAAAAAGCATGGGAACTGTTAAAAAAGCATGAAAAGATCTTTAAGTGTTGGATTTTAATTGGCTTTTTCACCCTTGCACAGCAAACCATTTAGGTGTGGCAGCTTACCTCCCTGTACTCTGACCACTAATCGCCTTGCAAGGAAACACCTCTAAAACCAAATGTTTCTGAAAACTCAGACAAGAACTTTTGGAAGAAATACCATAACTGTGATTTGTAAAAACCCTAATAAACACTTGAAAACTGAAACAGGGGGTTTTTTTTAAGACCAAGCACAATAATTTCTGTCATGAAATCACTAAATGGGATCAATACTGCAGTTTCTACATAATCAATGTTCCTAGAACTATTAATAAGAAAAATGTAAGTAAATACATGAACTAATTTAGAGATGAAGAAAACCATAATTTCAAAATATAAGGTACTATAAATATCTGATTCTTTGGGGATGAAGTCATTGCTCTGGAACACTCTTTTCCTTTCTCCATGCTCACTGCTAAAATTATCAGTATATGTGATATATGTGAGAGAAGTTCTCAACAGTTGCAATTCAAATAATGTTTCCATGTCCCACACATCCTTTCATTAAAATAAATAAATAAAAGCACTATAAATGTAGTCTCCTTTTGTCCCAGAACACTTTCCCTTTAGAGACTCAGCTTGGAGACAGCTTGCTGCCTTGCTGCCCTGGCAGCACCCTGACAGCAAAGGCATTTTTGCTGCTACCAGCTTCACTGGTCTATTTACACAGAATATCCAGTGTTCCCATCAGCCAGGACACAGGGATGACATGCCCCTGCCTGAAGGAACTTAACAGAAGTCTAAATTAGCTCTGACAGTAAACAAAGAGAGAAAGCAGGGCTGCACATAGAAACAATTATGGAATGTTTATTCCAAGCTGTCTGCGGCCCCCTTTATGTTCTACTTTCTCACAGATCCAGACGTCTGTTTAGACCAGAGGACAAAACAGTGGTCAGCAGCAAAATCCATGCTTGCCAGGTCTCCCCTGGCAAGGAGAGAGACATTACATTCTCTCCCTTTGAATTCATGGTTTTAGTCACTGATGCTGTGTACCACATCACTCTGGGGGCTCAGGCAGGAACCTCTGGGAGTTCTGCTCCACATCATGGAAACGCACAGGGAAAGCTGCACGTGGCACCCACAGGCAGCTCTGAGCTCCTTCAGCAGAGGTGTCTCTTTGGCACCATCAGCGCTGCTCTAGGGGCTCCGAGTGAGGACAATCCCTGGAGAAGGATGTGGGGTTGAATTTGGACAGAACATGACACAGCATGGACTGCTTCCCTCAAACCACAGAGAAGCTTCACTGCTGGGTTACAGCCTACCAATAAAATCCAATCTATAAAAACACCTGTCAAATTACAAAGCTTTCAAGAGAGTTCAAATAACGATGGATCACAAGCCATCCCCCTTTTTAAAAAGTCAGACTTCATGCCATACCCAAATCTTAAGTATTGAAGAGACCACTGCAGTTCCTTTGCTAGCTTAAAACCTTTTATTTTCATATTCCTTTTATGAATTGTTCAAAGTCTCCATGCTTTGGCCTTTGGTTTTCCAACCATGACTTTATAGGTCTCACATGGTTTACTCATTTGAACAGCAAATGTATGAGATCATGAAATATTTCCAGGAGTAGGTGTCCTTAACCTCAGTGTCTTTTGGTCCACATAAACCCTTAGTTCAAGAGATTCTTCAGTTCAAACAAACTTTTCAGTAAATGTGTTGGTCTGGCTTCGAGTACCTCGTTTTGGTTGGAAATAAGACCAGTGTCCTACACTACTGTGTAGAAATCTTAAAAACTTGAAGTCAATACCAACCCATCAGTCCAGCACATCATTTTGGAGGCTCTGCTTGAACCAAATTTTAATATCCAGGAAAATCTGTTACATGCTCAAGTCTCTGTTATCCACTTCAGGAATGTCCCCATATTCCTACTCCTTTTCCTATGCAATAATAGGTCACACGAGCCTCTGAAATGCAGAGAAAGTAAAAACAAAACCAAAGGAAGTTCTTTGACTTCCTTAAAGGAAACTGAGCAATTCTTTTTAACACTATTATGAAACTTGAAGGAAACCTTATGATTTTGATGGCTCTAGGCCAGAACTGAATATTAACTGGCAACAAAACCATTCTAGAATATAGAGATAATTAAATCATTCTTAAAAAACAGCACCAGAATGTAATTATTTTAAGCTTACAATTTTAAAACCATATACCATATGCTCATAACTATAAGCATAGATCCTAATCACCCGCAGATCACAGCCAGTGGCTGATCAGATAACACCACAGCTCCAAAAAGCACACAAAGGCAAAGCAGTTCATATGCTTGAATTGTTAAAATGATTTGGGGGGTTTGTTTTTAAGTTCAGGTTTTACTTTTTACGGTTTTAATTGTTTGAACAACTCCATCTCCTGCTATAACACTCCCCTGTGCAAATGTTTCTTCTGAGCAGGAATCTGCCTCCCTCTGCCCCAGTGTCAGGGATTGTGTCCTGAGGCAGACACCTTCTTCTGGCACTAACTTTGAAAGTAAACTTTGCAGGGATGCAGTCAAAGCTAGTTGTGATCAACCAGGGAAGACAAGTTGAATAAACAGATCAGTGAAGAAAGCTCATAAACACAGAAAAATGCTTATTTTCTCACACTGAGTCAAATCCATCCCATGTAATGTTCAAGAGGATAATATTAAGGACAGTATTTTTCATTGCTTGTCAGCTCTTCCACTCAGGTTAGATTTGGATTTGAGAATGTGATCCGAGATCCCAAATCTGTACTTCTTTTAATTCCAAATGACCTTATACTGGGTCAGTTTATACCCTACCTCACACATACACATTCTACTGGTGGAAGTTACACACCCACAGGCCTCAGGGGCTCACACAGGTTGATTTGCTCACAGTATCCAAACTGAATGGATTTGGGAAAACTTTATCTTTCAGCCTGTTTTGTATTCCATCTTCACCTGGTCCTTCATCCCTCACCCTCTGCAAAACTGCCAGAATTTGAACCCAGTGCCCCAGCCATTCCCCCACAGCTGTCAGCTCACCCCAAAATGCACCATTTTACATCTGGTGATTTGGCCACTACTGAGAGCTTTCCACGTACTAAAACACCATTTTACTAAATTAGTTTAATTATAGATGTGAAAAATGGCAGTGCAACAATCTGGTAAGTGTTTGTGCAAGAGGGATGGAAGGGATGACATTGACTTCATCACCCATCACATTTCTACTCTATCTTATCCTTATGTTTAAGCTATATTTTGACCCTCACCCCAAAAGACTTTTCTTCTGCCTGTAGCCTTGTGTGAGATCTGTTCCATCCTATTATTATATGTCAGGTCACCCAAAACTTCCATATTCAACCACTTCCACAAAATCTCAAGGATTCAAAATTACAGGGCAGATACACACTTCTGTTCCAAATGGAAAACTTGTGCTTCTCCACACATTCTACTATTACCCATTGCAGCTCATATTGGAGAGGACAGAAAAAGATTCAACATACTTTATTCAGCAGTTTTGTCATCTTCCTGCAATCTAACCCCAGGATGGTGATTACACAGATGCATTAGCACACAGTCAGCATTTTGTGCTGCCCTTTCCTCCCCACAACACTTTGCACAACTGCCAACTTGCCTGGCTGCTGGAGAGCTGAATGGGAAATAACACAGGCAACGTCCTGGGAAAAGTGCCACGCTGCTGGCAAAAGGGCATGCCTGGCTTTTCCCTGCATCCTCATGGCAGCAGCACAAGCTAACCACTAGGAACACATCATCTTACAGATAGAGACAGCTGAACACACAGGTGCAGGCAGGAGAGTTATTGCTTCAAAAGGAAAAATAAAAATAGGTTTAGGTAAACAGAGCTGGCATTAAACATCATGTCCCAGCATTTCCTTGGAAAGGCCCTTTGGCTACAGTTTTGTTGCTTAGTTTTTGTTGCTTTAGCTGCTTAGCTGGTTTTATATTTTATCAGCCCACAGAAGCTCCCCATGAAGGTACCCAAAGGTCTTCAGAGAGAGAAACACAAGCCTGTGTTCAGACTCAGGAGCCATCCACAAGCCAACATCACAACCACAGATGCAGGGAAGGTGACTAAAGCACGAGAAATAGGTGGCAGAGGGCAAGAAGCAGTGCCAGCATCACTTTGTCCTTTTAAACAATGATTAACCACAGAGGGTAGCAGCTGTCTGCAGGGTCCCCAGTCAGCCATTGCCAGCATTAGGAAGGCACAGTTCAGCAGTTCCACGACACAACTGTGACATTTATTACTGCAGACACTGGAACAAAGCTGTGGTGTCTATTTTTTTATTTTTACAAGGGAAACCATGAATGTGACAATTTTGGGGGGAAACTGACTTCATTCTTGATTTGTGCTAAAGTTTTAGGTGGCTGTAGAAACTAGGAATGGATCAGCTGAAAAACAGCCACTGATTAGTATTTCCAGACTGCTGTTCTGAAAGTGTTCACCATGTGGCACAAACAAATAAGCCTAATTATTTCAGCTTCCAAAAATCAGTTACTTTTAAGAAATATGCCAGCTGTCTAGCTTTTCAAAACCCAGTTTGCTTCTCTACTCAATATGAAATAGCCTGCCAATCATGCTCTGAATCCTCTGCCTGTCATCAGAACCACTTAGTGCCTAATCACACACTTACTATCTACCTTTGTAGCCCTCCTAGCAAATGTTATCAGCTTGCACAATGCAAAAATAAATGTTCTTTCCTGCTGCTCAGGATGAACCATTACATTGATGATTCAGGCATTATCTGTATTTCTAAAAAGAATCATAAATGCCATTTGTCACGGTATACCTTCCCACTCTTATATTTCTTCATTGAACAAGAAAATGCCTCACCCAGCTGTAATCAGAGAACATCTAATATTTTCAAGTCAGACAAGAACATGAATTTTGAATTCTAACCTAAACCCAGTGGCACAAAACAAGCTATATGGGCAAACCTCATGTGCTCCTACATTGACATAAGTCAAGACTCATGCATCCTCCCCTACAAATTTTAGACACTAAAATTTCCCAAATTCTTCTGCCCTAAACAGTGTGCAAAGCTAAATGCTTGCTTCAGGGAACTCACTTTGGGATTCACCAAAGTGCAGCCTGATTTTAACAGAATAGGAAGCATGTCATAGTCTGTACAGCACTCCTAGTATCGTCCTGGAAAACTGCTACAGAAACCTTCAGTCATCATCATCCTTTACATAGCTTTATGACCAACTGTTTCCAATTCTGTCTCTGTGTAATATATGCCATACACTGGTCTGCATTTCCATTCCCTGTTACAGAAAGCATTTTCAAAAGCATTCCAAAGAAAATAAGAAAATACGCATTTTGAAGCCAAATATTTTATCAGTACTGCAATATTTTAATACAAGGCCATTAAAATTACCATGACACTCAAACCCATGCAAGTAAAAATCTTACATGAAATCTACATTTAAGTCTCCTCCCAAGCATTTGACATTTCTTTCCTTTTTGCTGCAAAATTTTTCTTTTTAAGAAACATAATAAAGCTATATAATTTACCACCCAAGCCAGAGTTTTTTAAATACACTCTTCTGAATGTGAATTAATGCATCACTCACTTACTGTCTCCCTCTCCCAGAGTCAAGATTAAAGGCTATGTTCAAACACTTCCTGAACATGATGCACTGCTGGGACAGTTTTGACCCAAACTACACTCTTTGTCCAATGTTTGGACCACTGAGGTTCTTTATAAGCAGCTCTTTTCTCACCCCTGAGGCTGCTGTCTGTCAACATTTGTGTGTGTGCTCCTCCAGTGCCTGTCAGCAGAGTTGGGCTGCCAAATATCTTTTCCTGCACGTACTTGGTAACTATCTACCAGTTAACTCCCAAAACTTTCCTGTATTCCTTGTAACAAACTGCATCTTCTTGAGTCTTCTCATAGCTCCTTCACCAAATGATTCTCTTAACAGCCAAAGCAAAGCTGTGTATTTTGTGCACACTCCCAAGCTCCTTGAGAGAGCACCTTCATCCTTTTGGTAGAGGCAGGCTTGAAGACTCCACCCTCTTGAACAACTACAGCACCACCACCTCCTCTGTGGCATCCATCATAAACCATAAATCTAAATCGTAAAGCATATGTTAGTGGGTGGCTTAACATTTAATCCCTTTGCTCATGTGAGATGTATCCTTGTGAGCAACACATATCTCACAGAGGTTTTCCACTTAATTAATTGCCAACATGTTATTGTTGGTCAAAAGATAAAATTGTGGGGAGATGATGAGAATATGCAACTAGAACTGACCATAAATCCAGATAAAAGCCACACTTAGAACCATATGAATCCGCCATTCTTTTTTTTTGGGCAATAACATGCAGGCACTTAAGATACAAAGCCTTTACATGTAAAAGAACTTTTTTTTTCTTTTCAATATTTGCAACTTTATCAGAAAAAAGCATCCAAAAAAATTCAACTAAAGTCAAGTTTCAAAGGTCTCCTATGAGACTGTGCAAATAAAAAAAGACGTACGTAAGAAATCTCACAGGACACTTTGGGTTTCATTTGTGTAAGGAGGTTATGGTAAGTGTGTAAACATATACACTCCCCGTAAAACCACCTGGAGGAAGAACACTTCATGGGGGACAGTGATTTTGCACACCATGAAGCATTGCTTTTTCTGTTTCTTCACTCCAAGATGCCCATCTCTAAAACTAGACCAAAAAAAAGCTCAGAAGACAAAAGAAAGCTGTTAGAGAAAATGAAGTTCCCAATGACAAAAATGAAACTATTTAAGTAAATGCCTGCAGCCTAACCCAAGGCACACCCCTACACAGGTACAGACACAGCCTCAGTTACACCAAAGCCATTTTACAGTTCTGTTGTTGTCAGACCTTCCCTGCTATCCCTCAATGCTTCCTTTGCCCCAGAACAAGGAGCTTGTTCAGTATGGATTGAATCTTATAAAAAAGTAGTATTTCAACACTACTGAGTTTACATAACATATTCAAGATACTACAATTAAAAGCCATTAGAGAGAGGAGCATATGTGTTTTAGCCATGTGCACTACTAGTAGTTACCTTTTTGAGAAGATTAAAATTAAGCAGCTTCTGCTTTTCATCTCGCTCACATCCTCCCACTACAAATTATGTCTGAGCTAATCCTCCTTCTACAGACTTCAAAACAGGGCATAAGTATTACAGCTACTTACTGCCAAAATGTGCTGGTTTAATATCCCATTACTATTGTAATACTGGCACAATAACTTATTATATGTGACAGCTTTTGCAGTTAGTCAAAGATAGAGCCACTTATTCAGTACTGTTTTTTTCACCACATAAAAATATCTTTGTAAAATTTGTAGAAGAGAAAATTTAAGATCTGTACTCGAGTGCTCATCTGAGAATATGATGCCAGACAAAATAAAAGGCTAACAAAGCTATTACACATGCTTTTCTCACCCTGTCATTTCCACAGTCAAAGACTTTATGTAAAGCGATCAGTGCAGAATATCAGGTTATACCGTGTTTACAAATGCATTGTTTACCCCTTACTCCCCAGCATTTTAAAACACACTTTCACAAACTTCTGTTTTGTTTTTTAAGGGCCACACTCTGCACGAAGGCCAAGATAATGTCCATCTCAAAACACACTTCCAATGAAAAGTCCATGCTTGTCAAAACGTTCAGGGTTATTTTTCGGGAACCTGCAGCAGAGAAATACACTAAGAAGTCTGTTCAAGGCCCTAAAAACATCTAGGTTAAGTATGCGCGATGAAAAGGATGCTATGGGACACGCTAAAGACAAGAGGCATCGGGAAACAGGTGAATTCACGAAGTTAACTGCACTCCGGCCACAGTGTATCCGCCAACAACGGATGACAAGTCCCGGTACCCGCAGCAGCACGGCAGCCCCGCTCCCGCTCTCTGCCAGCCGAGGTGGGCACACGCGAGCCAGGCTCTGGACGCGGGGACGAGCCCCTGCCAGCCCCTGCCCTGCTCGCACACAGCGGGTCACACACGCACTGGCTCGCACACCCCGACGAACACACGGCTCGCACACAGCGGGGCTCGCGCACCCCGGCTCCGGCCCGCGGTCCCGTCCGGCGGCAGGGCTGACCCGCCCCGAGGCCCCGCGGAGGGGCCGCCGGCCGAGCCC
>WAAE01011554.1:0-39641 GCA_013400495.1 Nicator chloris | reverse complement strand
CGGGACGGGAGGGTCGCACAGCCGATGTGGGACGGGGCGCCCGCTGCCGTCCGCCGCGGAGCCGGGAAGTGTCAGCCCTCTGAAGCCGCCGTCTTTCGCAGCCACAGCTGCGGAGAGCAGCGAGAGGCTCCGGGGCCAACAGCGGGCACCCAGCCCGAGTTCCCCACGCCCCAGCCCTGTTTTTCAACTTCGCGCTGGTTTTAGCTCGCAGCGTTGGAGTGGATGGCTGTCGGTTCCCCGGAGGTGCGGCACGGCCATCTCCGGCAGCCGGGAGAGCTGGTTACTGCCGCTGACTCCGCTGGCACGTTCTTCTGATATTTGACTCACCGCGAGTACGGCTGGAAGCTGCCACGGTCCTTTGGAAGAAATGCCACAAATTTCAGTACAAAGATATAACAAGCACATTCTCTTGTGCAGCTGATAAAAGTGAATTCATTCCATAACTTGCACAGTACTCACCAGGATTTGCTCCAAACACAGCAGTTCTCAGCTAACGAGCCCGTCCCCTCACAGGAACCAATTCTCCTCCACTAGCAGCAGTTCAACCCTGCAAGCTGATCACCTCCCAAATACACCCATTTTTCATGTATCCCTAAACCAGACTCTAAAATCAATTCTGCAAATTTAGGGAATGCCCTACACACCTACCCTGGCATGCGGATGCAGATCCGATGTGAATGCTGGGTGATCAAAAGATAGGAAAGATGTGTGCTAATGTCTTTACAAAGAATTCGATGGGTGAAGGTATTGTTGTTAACGCCTTTGAAATGGGTCTTAATGTCTCTCTCAACTTCAAAAAGCAGGTTCCTCACCGGGCCCCGACAGCTTGGCTCCTGAAACAGGCTGCACAAGGCTGAGCTTCCGAGCTTTGAGATAAAATGACAGGTTCAAGGGGGGAAGATGTGGAAGGCAGTATGGGAAGGCTGTGCCTTCCTAGCAGCTCAGCTAATGGGGAAAGGAAGAGGGCAACATGCAGCCGGGAGTTTAGGATAAAAGGGAGGCTGCGCCCTCCAAAACCGAGAGAGAGAGACTGCATGGAGGTATGCCTCAGTGGACTCTCTCCTTTTATTCAAATAAAGTTGCAGGACTCCTCTGTCTCCTTTATGGACACTGGCTTTTCATAGAGTGATTTTCTGTACAAAAGGAATGCACTGTCACTAAACATTTGGCACCAGCGTCTTTTGTTGCAGTAAGGAGGCACCTCAAAGAATGCCTGTGCTTCTCATACTTCCGTGGTTCCACTTGCAGGCCTGGATACTTCTGCCAGCTTCCAACTGTGCTGTCACACTGCTCTGCCAGAGCAGCAGACACACTTATCTCTGTGGCCTCTGCTCTTGGGTCACGGTGACTGGTGATCACAGCCCTGCAAACAGCAGCATGGAGCCACATTTTCTTTCTTTGATGTTGCACATACACAGAGTCAACACATCCAGGAAAAAGATTGAGCATGGTTTCCTGGCTAAACTTGTACTTTTGCATAACTGGTATGATTTCACCTGGAAATGTGCTGCGGTTCCCCAACTTTCTGTTTGGGATAAGAAGTAAGAATTAATCTGGTTTTAACCAACAGATTGCAGCCAGTGTGGGAAGGGCTTGTTCAGCTGCAGATCAGAAGAATGGAGCCTTTACCCACTGCTGCTCTCCAAAAGTCATCCCCAGAGCTGCTCAGCAGCCTGCAAACGGCTGCTGCACATCAAATGCAGGCGCAGCTGTTCTTCCCTGCTACCAGCATCACATCAGATTAGAGCTAATTGATCACAACGATTTTCTTATTTTGTATAAAACCAGTGTCAACTATGAAAAAGAACGGCTGGGAGAGGAGTGGAAGACAAACCATGTGCCCCTAGATATGGACAGTGAGTTCTGACTGCAGTTCATCAGATCACTTTAGGGCATGTTAGGAGAGCAAAATGCCCAACCATAGCACAAAGAAATCTGGCCTTCCCCTACCCAGAAAGCAGAAGACATACTTTCCAGAAGAATTATCTCTCTATGGAAACAGTGATTTACCATGATGGCAAATGTTTGCCAGGGCAGTCACATTTCCACATCCCTCTAGAAAAAAAGTGCTGTTCAAAAAGGATTTAAGATTCAGAAACTGTCAATCTGTTCTCCATGGAATAAAAGGGTTTAATTTTCTTCAAAGGATGCTTTTGCTTTGGAAAATAAAATACACTTGCTTATACACACAAAAGAAATCAACTTCCTTAGAGACAGTCATTATGACATTTAGAAAACAAATTACTGTGTACTCTAAAGTTGTTAATATCCTGAAAATTTCTCCGCAGAAACCACACACACGTGGATTTTAAAGACAAGATTGGAGGAGACAAACTGAATACTCACAGGCCAGAGCAACTGCAGCTCCTTTCCTTGGGGCAGACTCTGATTTACTGACAGCCCCACTATATCACCTCACTTGACATTCTGGTCAAATGGATCTACTTTCTGCTATTTATACCATTATGCATCAAATGATAGTGCAAATAACATTTAATAGTTTCAAGACTTGCTCCTCTGTCCTTTCAGTAGCTACAAATTAGCTACAAACTATCAAAAGTTTTGTTGCATTAACCAGACAGTAGCCCTGAGCATGTCTGGATGTTGGAAGTGTGTGGTCATTCACTAGCATCAATAAACCATGGCCGAGACAATCCACTGTTACATATGGTCAGAGCACTGCAGTGTTCCTCTGGCTGACCTCAATCCCAAGAGGAAAACTGACAACCTGAGTTAGAGATGATAGGTCATGGTGAAATGCAGCCCCACCAGACAGGGAGTTGTTCGGTGTTAGGATCTTTCCTTTTGTTTATTTTCCCTCCTGGAATTTTGTCCCATAGGTTGCTAGGAAACAATGATACTTAAGAGAGAGAAAAAAGAAGTTGTCCTAGGAAGGGTGCAGCTGGCTACTCTCTTATCTGAGATTTTTTTCTCTGAGGGGCAGAGACACCATGAGAATAGGACTGGGAAAATGGGGTTGTGTACGGCTCCTGTCTCCCTTGCTCTCTGGGCATACAGAGGGGAAGGAGGCTGCAGTCATTGTGGAAGAATTCAGCACCACTGCGAGCTTCTGTCTTCTGCTTTCTTCTACCATGACTGGAGCCCTGCTCGTAAAAGCGGCCGTTGCACTGGGCCTGATTAACAGCTACCTCAGCAAAAAATGGACCCTTGCCATCTGTTCCGGTGCCTCAGGGGAACCCACCGGGACTCCAACACCCTCTGGGAGGGCGTGTTTCCCCAGCTGTGCACAGCAGCTGCTGCGAAGGAGCCCGGCTGCCACTACCCAGCTCCGCTGGTTCTTGCCACTGATCAACTTTCTGCTACATTATAGCTCTACACCCCTGCCTGGCCCTGCGGTTCCAGCTACAGCCGAGGAGTTCCTGATGCTTCTCATCTACCGCTGCTGCGGGACTTTGCTCATCCCTGCCTTCCCAGCTTGCTGCTCCAAGGTCCCAGCTGCAGGCCCTTTCCTATCCAGAGGGGCCCCGGGATCGGCTGCCCCTGTGGGTCCATAGAGGAAACTCCTTCCCCCTCCCTTCCTGCCGGCTGTGGCCGCCATTGCCCGAGCGGCCCCCAGCCCGCGCCACAGCGCCCCCTGCAGGCGCGGGGGAATCATGGCAGCGCCCTGCCTGGCCGGGAGCCACCAGCGCCCCTGGTGGCTGTGCCCGGAACTGCACCCCAGGGGAAAGTGCCTGCGGCCGGGAGAAGGCACTCTGCTGCTGCTCTTGTTCTTAGTTTGTCTTGTTTTATTCTAGTAAAGAACTGTTATTCTTTTCCCCGTATCTTTGCCTGAAAGCCCCTTAATTGCAAAATTGTAACAATTCAGAGGGAAGGGGGTCATATTTTCCATTCCACAGGACGTTCCCGCCTTCCTTGGCAGTCACCTTTCTTTCAAACCAAGACAGGAGGACAGTTTTAAACTAATTGTTTACTTATATTTTCAAGTTCATGGTCACAATGTTGTTGTTGTTGTTGTTTTAGGAATTATGTATATTTCAACAGTTAGGTGGGGTTTTTTTCTCCCTCTCCTTTGTCACTGAGTCATAGCAGCTCCACATCTTTCTTTTTACCAGCTTTGAATTGGAGATCCTTAGAAGAAGGAAGGGGTTAGTTCATAACTGTCCTGCAGACAAATACTAACACACATAGTACACAATCAATTAGATTTCACAGCATAAGATAATTCATTTTTCTATTTAATCCAACAGCTAATACTTCTGCAAGAAATGAGAATCAGGAAGTAAGCTCAAAGATTTTACCCAAAATACCAGCTAGATCCCATCTGCTGCTGGATAGATAAGTTTACAGCCAATTTTGTGCATAAGGAAAGGCACTTCTAAGCTATTGTATCCTTAATCTGTGTGAGAGTATTTTATGTGAAGTAATATTTGCATGCACTTGTTTCACTTCTAGGGTTATTTCTTCACTAACAGTTTCAGACCCTCTAAGTCTGTGGGTGGGGATTTTTTTCTTTTAGGAACAGAGGAGTTTCAGTGATCTGAAGCATTCTTTCAGTTTCATTGTTTGACTTGGGCCGGATTTCTCAACTACACACCTGGATGCTTCAGAGTGTCCTCACTCTCCATCCAGTAAAAGGTGACGTTCTTAGCAAGCACTATTTTAATTTTGCTAATTACTGGCTGAGATGCTTTGTGTTTCAGTTCTGCTGCTTTTAAGTGCATTACAGAAACTACCAGGTCTGGAAGGAAAGCCCTTTGAAAACAGTTATTTATGCCTCTTTTCACTACCACATACCCGAAGTCTAATGTCACCTCTTACTGCTTTGTGCATGCTCCTGTGTCATTCCAGGTGTCACGTGGTGTATCTGTCCAATGCCTGACAAAGTTGCCCCTGATTTTATAGCTTTGAGTGCCTTTCATGTATATTTAAGGACTATATTCCTGTAACTTCCTAGGATGAAGATATCATTATCCAGTAAATTACCAGACTCTAAGTCTCACTGGATCTTTTGGAATCTTTTAATAATGTTGTAATTGTTGATCTGGATATGGTGCCACAGCCACTCCCACAGGTTTCTGTAACTCTTCTGTTGCATTAAAGGAGCTTCTGTTTTCCGTAGAGGCTGTCTATTATCTTATTCATCAGCATGTCTAGATATATGGCTTTACAGCATTTAAATTATCTCTGCAGGGAGTCACTCAATCCAACCCTCAAAGATGCTATTTTGCAGAATATCATGATCGTGTTAAATGTTATGTTTTCATCTCTTGCTATCAGGCTTTACTTCCTGATAATATCATCACACTCAGCCTCATCAGTTTCAGCAGCAATCAAGCAATCAGTAATTAAAGCACATACTGGGAATATTACCACATACCTCGTTATTTTCCTCTACTCTTTCACAGGTTGATTAAATCCCAAATAATGATTACAAATTCTACATTGTTTCTAGGTGAAGAAAGATGCAGAGGAATATGCCTTATCTGGCTGTACATGCCAATATTGCCCTTTCTTCTGGATAACATCATAGAAAACTCCATTTATTTTTCAGAGTGAACAGAAGAGTGCTGTTTGCTCATGACACTGTCCTGGAGAGTATAACACCCCTTCATTTGGAAAATCACTCATTTATTTGCAAGACTTAAAAAATAAATTAGGACCTCTGAGCAAATGTAACTTGGACAGTTAGTCTGGCCTATTACTTCCTCCTAATTTTTTCCACATCCCACTGCCATGAAGCTGGATGCAGATCAACCACTGGATTAAAACACAGGCCTCTGATCCCAGCAGGTCTGTGTTTTGTCCCAGCAGGAGCTACAAAAGTATTGCCAGTGCGTGGCAGGATGGCAAAGACCAGTGAAGGCATCCAACAGCAGTGCAGTCAGCTACCTACAAAGTTAGTTTAGCACTCATGGACCAGCAATCACCACATGGCAATGTTGCTCATCACATTCCAGTTGTGCTTTTTCTATGTGTGCAGAGCGACATTTTGAAGAAAAGAGTTTGTTGTCACTTTATGAAGAAATTGCTGTAAGCAGCAGTAACCACAAATTTAATTTGAAATTAACCACAAATTTAAGTCGAAGCTTTTGAAAGAGGAAGTATGTGGGACCACACTCAAGGAGGAATGTATGCAACAGAAATAGGCTTTGTAAGTACACTAATAAAACACTTATATTGTGCATTTCTGATTTCTCCCCAGCAGAAAACCAAATGACATTTCCCACTGCAGAGGTTCAGCAGTAATCTTCATAGCCTAATTTCTCCAGCATGGACTTGCTAGCATGAGACATGGTAGGGGAACCATAGCTCTCATTTTGGTCAGTGTCTCTGGAGAAAAAGCTTAGGTGGCTTCTTTATTTTGGCATAATGCTTTATGACACTTCATACTTCAGTTCTGATCAAAGGGCTCCTGTTCATAACTCACACTTCAAAGCAGTTTTAAATGAGATCCAACACTCATTTAACAGCATAAATGAGTGACTCAAACTCTAGCTTTTGCTACATCTAAGATCTCTTTTAATGAATATCTGTTGCATTGATAATCAGTAACTGTATTCATAGACTTTTATCCAGCTGTTATTCTGAATGCCTGTCTAGGTTTGAACAGCACATATAATGAGGTGTGACAAACAACTTTTGGGACAGCCTTAGGCCAAAATTAAATGTTAAGGAACTTTCCTCTTAAAAACCCTGCTTTGTCTCTCCAAATAGTAGAGCTATGGGATGGAAACCGACTTGGAGAGAGCACCCTCCTTTGCCTCTCTGGGTAGGTGCGCTATACGGCCAGGTTACTGTTTCACCTATTTAAAACCCCATTTAGTAATTTTCCACTAGAATCAGCTTCTGAAAAGAAACTCCACAAAGGGTTCAGCATAGTTCTCTGAAACACAGGTCTCAGATTGTCTGAATATGTATAATTGCTTTTATTTGCATTTCAAACAACGCAGATGAAAGTACAAATGCCAAAAAAGGCGGCAGGTGCATAGAAGAAGCCTCAAAAACAACCCTTAAAATAACTGCATACATACACAGCTACTCTCCAGTGTCATTTATGATCCCAAACAGCTCCTTCTGTCTCCCTGGAATAAGGCAAGCCATTCTTCCAGCACTTAATTGGTTCTAGGGGTAACCAAGTCCAGCTGCTCTGTCTCACAAAGCAGCACAGCTGCCTTCTCTCAGTCCAGAGGAGCCGCGGAGAGGGGGAAAAACGGCAAGTACCCACCACTTCAAGAGCTCCATTCCCAGGGTCTCACATACCTGACTGGAATTTGCTGAGAATTTTAATCAGATCCTTTAGGAGCAGCAATCAGCTTCCTAGGCAACCAGAGTGGCCACATTGCTGGCTGCTAACATGAAGATAGGAGGAAGGGGAGGGGGTGTGAAAATACATATATACATACACATATACATTTATATATGTATATATAAAAAAGATTGCCTTTATACGCTTACAGGAGGGTTTCCTAGTTCATAAATATTCTTGCTGCAAGCTGTGATTTTAGTTAAATTCAGACTCAACTTGCCAAAGATGTAGGCAGTAAAGTTATTCTGAGTGACAGCTCTTAGCCCTTCTGTTGCTGGGTGAGTTAGAATCAGATGGTGAGATGCCAGCAAAACTGGCTTTAGTGTCTGAGTGCTTCCTGGCTTCTGAGGAATTCCCAGGTATCTTGCTGGGGAAGAATTCTGACTTTTCTGGCAGTACAAAACTAAAGAGTTCTCCATAACGTTGGGAAAATTTTAAGCACATGATGTTATTTCCCTATTGTATTTAGTTCTCAAGGAAATCGCTAACTTAAAAAGTAAAATTGAGGAAACCTACCTGGAAAAACAATCTTCAGCAAGCACAACATCACTTCCAGCTTCCTTATTACTCCATTCTCTGATACACATCAAACCACCTCATGAGGGACCCCAGTGAGGCTTGAAAAGTGGTGGCTGTTTCCTCCTGAGTCATTTTCTTCCATTAAAATCAATACCGAGGGCACTTGTATGTCCCACACTGCTGTCCAAAACGTGAAGTTGGGAAAAGCTTTGGAATACTTTATGGACACACACACACACACAGAAGCTGCTGTTGACATACAGGTATCTTTCATACTGTATTCCTTGTCACCAGAGAGGCAAAGAAGTCATATGGAACAGGAATGTCAGTCTCCTTAGGCTGTAGGCAGTGACACTGCTTTGCATCAAAGCCAGCAGGTACAGCTCCATTTGGCATCCAGACCTGATGCTACATCAGGAAACAATGTGTACATGACCAGAGAAAACATGGGTGGATGTAGAAGAAAAGACATTCAAATAATAATATGAAGTTATTGCTACTTGAAATTTGAATAACACTGAATAATTTAAGTATCTGAGTATCTTAGCATCCTATTTCTGTGCACAAATCCATTGGCTGAGAATGCAAGACATATATAGTCTGGAGCCATGTCCTAGTTTAAGTAGAGATAAATAGCACTGTAAGATCCACCCTCCCAAAATTTTAATTCTTCCTGCTTATAATTACCACTGACTGACATATTGTGAATCAGCAGAAGACTTATACACACGTACATGCACATCCTGCTGTACCAGATGAACTTCCAGTATGAACACATGTAATTGCTCCAAGGCAAGAATAGTAACATACTAAGCAGTTATAACGCCAGACGCTTCAATATAATTTATTTCTAGCTGCATTTGATACTCATGTCTGAATACACCTCACTTTTAGGGTTCAGTTCTTCTGCATTAACACACAGAAGGCACTACATCAGTGTGTAGGAACAAATAAGGAAGTGTGTTGAATGGAGAGATGAATGAGTTGTGAAGTATTTTCTCAGTGTGTCAGAGGAAAAACAGTCAGTCTGGCTAAGGCAGGTTTCTCTGTTTTATACCCACATATGGTGAGGATTTCAAGAATTAATTTCCTCCTCGCTACTTTAAGGTTTGTCAAAGGAACAAATCCAGTAACCTTAAGAGTAGCTCCAGTCCTAGCTTTCAGACAAGGAAGTGAAAAAGCCATATTTTAATACTTGATTCAGCCTGGAGGAACTTGCTGTGAACAGCAGTTACAAGCAGGGAACAGACAGTATTCCCAGAATATCTAAAAAACTGCAAGTGTAGCACTGTCTGACTCCTTTCAGCTTCTCCTGTTCTTACAGATCTTTGCTGAGTACATTCTGTGAAGAAAAGAAAGTGCCCCATTCTACTTGATACCCTTAGGCAGTTAATTCCTAAATCTTCTGGTGCCTTTGGGTGGGAGCAATCAGTGAGTCTGGGCAGTATTCTAGGGCCCATTTGCACCCTTAGGACCACAGCACTTATTTCCTCTCCACGAGCAACATTTCTTATTTACAGCCAGTCACAGAGGCACCTTCCTCAGTGAATTGTGTGCTGTATTAATCAGTTCTTTTAATATTCTACAAAGAGCATCCCTGGCTCTCGACAATCAGGTCTTACAAGATTTCCACTATCAGTTCAGATACATGTGAAGCATGGCAAACACAAATAAGAGAGGAAAGGGCCAGGATGCTGAGCTGGGATGTGATGCTGGGTCAGGAGAACGGCACTTTCCCACAGCCTAAAGTCCAGTATGTGCAATGTGATGGCAGCAAAATTTACTTCAGTGGGTCTGATGATGGCTGGGAAGAAATGGTAACTGTTAGACTGGTCTGCAACATTACAGATGCTAAAAAGGCTACTTTGATATTACCCTTTATTGCATATATCATGAGGGGAAATGTAATTTTTATAGTTTTAGTATATTAAAGACAGTGTAATTTTTTTAGGTTAAATGAACAAATATCAGGCCAAATGATGGTCCTAGAGGTCACCTCTATCTTGCTGAATGCAGACTATCAGCATTCAGTGTTAATGAAGAGTGCCTGCCAGTGTAAATCATTGTCATTGTCACTCTGAGGATTCACTTTTTTTCCTTTCCAGAAAAACTGATGTCTTTGTCTTGTTAGTTTTTGCATACAGCTAACTAGCATGTTTCAAGGGCAGGACAAGATCAGCAAAGATGGGAGGGTGTTGAGTCAGGAATGTGAGAGAGGCAAATAATGTTGTGCAGTGTGTGATGATCAAAAGAGACCATTTGATCACAGCCACTGCAGAGAGCAGCTAAACAGCACAAGTCCCGTGGATGAGCATCAGACTGCCCATTATGAAAAGAATTAGCCAAGCAACGGCCCAAACGCTCATTAGCTCAAGTACATGTCTGAACACAAACATATCCATATGCATGGAGATGTCAGGAAGGATTAATCCCACAATCTCAAGTGAAGAGTGACCCAGCTGCAGCAGATTGAAGAGCTTCATTTTCAGCTACTGGACAGACAGCAAGAATTTTACTACTACTACTACCACCCAGAAAAAGCTGCAGGTCCCCTCAAAACTGAATTAGGGAACCCACCTGAGGGTTCACAGGTCCTGTCTAAGGATCAAGACCTGAGGGATCCACCAAAATCTTCTTCTTTACACATAGCATGGTAAGGAATACATGCCAGGGGCCTTACCAACCAGACAGGCAGGGCATGAATGCTCTGTCTGACACTTCTACAAAGGTCTACAGACAACTCCCAGTGTGGAACCTCCCCTCCATGTCTGTGCTGTGGGAGAACTGGGGATTGGATGTTTATCCCAACACCAAACATCTGCATACATTGTAAGCTGCAGCCCAAATGTGGAGAAAATAGAGCAACTGCCTCTGTCTCACTGACTGTCATTAAAGTGAGCTCTGGCTGCTTTTGCAGCTGCAGGAAACCGGGAGCTTGTTTTCCTGACAGCCTCCAAGTGAAGAGAGTTTTCTATTTTGAGAATTTCATTACCCTTCCCCACTCCTAGTAGTATGATATTTCTTTTCAGAAGCTTGAAAGTAATATTAGCTGCTGAAATTTGTCTATTTCGTCCCCTCAAAAACTGAAGTTCTAAAATTGAATTTGAACTTGAAACAACAATTAAGTGATTTTTTTTCCCCATGCAATGGCAGTCACAGTAGATTCTGACAGTTTTTAAAGTAGTGGTTGTGCTTATTTTGCAGGCTGATTTCAGACTCACAAAAAGAGCTCTGTCCTTCCCCAGGGACCTCGGTGGGGTTATTTCAGGTTTACATCAGCATGAATAAGAGGATGAGAATTAGTCCTTTTAAAAAGCAAGATAGCAATGCAAGCCCATTGTCCACAGTCAAGTGTAAGTTCTGAATGAAGAAAGCATTCTTACCTTTACTATGTATTTGAGTTCTACTGAATTCTGCTAATATTAGGTACATGCTTAAAGACTTTTTTTTTAATTCTTTAAATGAGCTCAGATATAAAGCAAACTGCCTCTCATATTCTGCTCTCAGATTTTACTTCACCTCCCTGCATGAGAAGTAAAACCAAGCCAGGTGGGAATTATGGAGATGACCTGAAGTGTCTCAAAAAAACCATCAAAACTTGATACACCAACTATACCAGGTGATTCCAGTAAATCCTTTTAAGACTTTTATGGCCCTTTAGAGGGACCATGTGCAGTTGGGAAAAAGGGCAACTAAAACTGCATAGGGTGTGCTATGAAACTTTAATATCTCTTTTTCCGGCTGCTTCTATTTATAGAAGTAAAACCATTGTATAAGTGTTGGGTTTATGGGTTAAACCTTCTCTGAGTAGAGTGAGCTTGCACTGTTTGCATGTGGGTTTTTTATTTGCTGTCTTGCACGCCAGGAGCAAACGCTTGTTTCTTAGCAGACTATAAAACAATCTGTGTTTATCAAAGGGTGCTGTCTAATGTTTAGAGGCTCCTATTTACTGTGCATTGTAAGTAGGTTTTCTTCTGGATTTTTCTACTCTGACAGATTAGAAACCCACTGCAGTGATGAAAATATTTAACTGTAGACTTTTCATAAGCCTTCTGATGTGGTTTAATTGATCCCAGCTGAAACCAGGGCACCTTCAAACTTTTACACTGAATAAACTGTTAATTGACGGTAGCAGTCTTCAGCTTCCTCACTGAAATTGCTAACTAACCAGTAGAATTGGTAAAAGACATTATTTCCCAGAAGTCTAGCATTAACAGTCTTGGGTGTATTGTTTTCCCTCTCAAATGTACATAATTACTCACTCTTAAAACAAATGTGCAGTTCATAGTCCAGTCAGTCTAGGGTTCACTACACTTTAGGTCCTTGTGATACTGAATCTCCTAATTCAGGCCTTTAAGATCTAATTAATCTCAGCACTTGTCACAGCAGGCAAAACTGAGTATGGCCTGTTTTGTCCTCAGCCAATAGATGGGTGGGGTATTAAACCACACGGAGAAGAGAAAGCTAATTTACCACCCTGCATGCTTAAAAATAAGCTGATTAAAAGAGACAGTGATTTTGTGTGACTTTCCTACAGTTACTAAAGTAGAAAAATGACAGTTCTCCTCTCTGGCTGTAAAGCACAATAGTTCAGTTCTGAGCAAAGGATGTGGGTAAACAAGTGGCTTTGAGGACAAGAGGAAAGCACTGGCATTCTTTGCAATGAATGCCCTAAAGCGTGAAAGCAGAACCTGCTCATGGTGTCCATGGCACTGCTGTCTCCCCAGGGCACAGAGGGGTGGCACAGGGGCTCAGACAACTCTGACTGCAGCAAAGTAGCAGCGATGCCAGTGGAGGTCCCATGGAGCTTTCATCAGAAATGGACACTCATGGTCTGTTTAATCTCATCCCCTAAAGACTTTGCTCTGTGTCAGACTGCAGTGGTGCATAAAGATTAGAACTGCAGTCTGGCAAACTGGGTGTAAAGCTGCAGAGTTCAGTGTGAACCAACACACACACACATCCTGCCCCCCAAAAAACAAACAACAACAAAAAACCAATGCAAACTTAGGAGATATTGAAGAAAGATCACACTTCAAGCCACCAAATAGAGTCTGAATTACAATGCCTCTGCCTTTGCTCATCAAAACATTTTTATTACAGGACAAACTCCTGTTGGAGTAGCAGCCTGTTTGTCACATGTGATTATGTCCAGTTCTTGCCCTCAATGTCAACAGAATGTGGGCACAAAGGCATTCATTAGTGAGCTCCCTGGTAAAACACAGATGAAACTTGGCACAGAAGTGGTATATTGAAGAATTTCTTGCCTGGAGAGAAAGAGATATTCATTGTCTGACTGCTCTAAAAAAATCTGAACATGATCAGGTCAGACAGATCTGCCCACAAGGTTACTGTTTTATCTTATAAGATCCCAGGTAATACCTCTGAAACAGCTGTTCTACAAATTTTCTCTTTAAAAAGGCAGCGTAAAAAAAAAGACTTCCCTTACTATCTCAGTCTTGCCTCTAATTATTTCATTTTCTCTTTGTATATTTCACTCTTTTGATACAGGTTACAGCTGAGACATTGTTATGTTAACCTAGAATTTCTCAGGGTCACCAAACTACCCCGTCTATGTCATCTTGCAGAATTTTACCTTCAGGTTATTTGTGAATGGATGCAGAACAGAAATATTACTTAACATCATTTATGGATTTGTTTGACTGCTTCCTGAAGAGTGTTGTAAGAAAAGAGCTTAATTTAGCCTTTATTTCTGCACATTTTAAACATCTTTTAACACATTACCCAATCTAGTGTCATACACACTTTTAACTTGAAGGCTTTTCAAGTACATCTGATGGCAAACATGTTTCTGCTCTATAATTGCTTTCTCTTCCTTGTCAAATCCAGTGACAGAACACAAGTCCCAGAGCCGATAATATTGATGTGAAAATGTGCTGTAAAAAAATGGTTTTTTAGGCTAGTGATTCTTGTTGCTCTGGCAAGGGATTATTTTAGCATCAGCCAGTTATTCTGGCTGTGAGAAAAAATCTCAAAAGTTACCTAAGTGTCCACAAGGACACAACATGCTCTGCTTTCGGTTTTGCCTCTTACATTTTATCCTTTCGTTTTTCTTCGCTAGACAATAGTAAAGAGAATCATCAATACTGCCAATAACAAAAATATTTTGTTTTCAGCCCACTGCTGTATTTTATTTTAATGGCCTTTTCAATGATTTCCAGCTGAATTGTGTGGAAATATTTTTAATTTTACATATTTTGCTTGAAAAAACCTCACATTAATGCATGGAATATCAGAAATCATTATTTGAAAGACTTCTTCGATCTAAAAACTTCAGTTTTAGACAATGTTTTCTATTCACAACATAAATTGCATAACCTGAATGGTGTTCCCACAACTTTGTACTCAAACTGAGCTCCACTGGGAAACTGCTGGTAATCAGTACTTTTTCTGTCTGTCTTTCCACTGGTGCTCTCACTACAAATGTGGATAAGACACACAAATCTCCCCCAGATCTGCTGGTTTCTGGCATGTCAAGAGAGAAATCATCAATAATAACTATTGATGCAAAGTCTACCCGGCAGTCAGGCACTACTGGTGTCCCTCAGGGATCAGTGCTGGGATCAGCACTAATGTCTTCATTAATGATTTGGATGATGGGACTGCTGTCTTGCCAGTTTTGCAGATAACACAGCATTGGGAGGAGCTGTCAACATGCTGGATAGCAGGGCAGCCCATCAGAGGGACCTGAACAGCCTGGGAAAATGGGCTGACAGGAACCTGGGGAGTTAAACAACAAAAGCAAACACAGATTCCTGCATCTGGGATGGAACGACTCCTCACAACCCAGACAGGCTGGAGCCAAATCTCGTGGGAAGCAGCTCTGCAGAAAAAAACTGGAGGTCCAGGTGGACAAGTTCACATCAATCAGCAGCATGTCCTTGGATCACAGGAGCCCAGGAGGCTTTAGCCTGGGCTGGATTCTTGTGACTACCACTTGAGAGAAGTGATCATTCCCTCTGTTTGGCACTTGTGAGACCTCTCTGAGATATAACATCCAGTACTGGTCTCTCCAGCACAGCACAGATATTCCCATTCTGGAGTGAGTGAAGCAAGTGGCCACCAAGGTGGTTTAGGGGGCAGAAGAACATGATGGAAGAGGAGAGGCAGAGAGAAATGGGCCTGTGGAGCCTGGAAGAGAAAACACTCACAGGATGTCCTTACTACAGCCTGTGCTTCCCTGATCAGGGGGTACAGGGAAGGTGGAGTCACATTTTTCTTAGCAGTGCACAGCAGTAGGATAAAGGCAACAGGCACAAGAAGGAATATAGGAAAGCAATTAGACAGAAAGAAAATTTTCTTACCATGAAAGTACTCAAATGCCCATGCAGCTGTGGAATGTTCTTCCCTCTTTGCAGGTATTTAAGACTCACCTGGACAGATGTAACCACAATCTAATCTCATTAGGCTTGCTGTTAGCAGGGAGTTGGCCTTGGTGACCTCTGGAGGTCACAATGAAACCCAAATTATTCTAAGAGACTATGATTTCTAGATACAGGAAGAAAAGCTACAGGGAGCTGTTGACAGTTAACCTGCAAATGGCTGGAAAACAACAGCAAGATAAACAATCTAATCACTATGAGCCTGTTGCCTATCTTTAAAAGGTTTTAAGATTTTAGGATACATTTTAAAGGTAAGAAATACTGAAGAGGAAGTGATGAATGGACAATGAGATAATATCCTATATCAGACTACCAGTAGCACATCCTTGAGGTCATTCTAGTATTTTCTTTGATAAGAAATTCCAGGTAGTTTAGACCTGCTGTGATTAAATAGCACTTCAGGCTTTTCAGGCTGAGGAAAACATTTAGTGCAATAAGTATAAAGCAGCAAGGGACCTGATTAAACCAAAGAACTGATAAATTGTACCAAAATGAGAAGGCTGAAAATTGGTTCATAGATGGTCTTTTCAAGGTCTGAAATTGGGACTACATCTCTTTAATATTTAATTTTGCCATTATCATTAAACAGATGCAGAAGGTGGTATTTGTCAATGTCAAAGGTGGGACATGTTATCAGCATCAGAGAAGACTGAAATATCCTACAGACTGAACAGAAAAATCTTTGGGATGACAGCATAGAAACTGGATGATATTTAATTGCACAGCACGCAAATCATGTATTTAAGGAATTGCAGCCAGCTGGAAATTACTGTGGAAAAAGATGTGGATGTACTGGCAAATCACTTGCACTCTATCTGGGGTACAACACAACAAAAGGCTGTCATTTTTACTGACTTTTTTGATGCTTCTAGATTTCCTACCAGAGAGCAACCCTGAATATTGTACAGCTTTTCACAACCAGCTTTTAATATTTTAGAAACCTTTGAGTTTTCCATACAGCAAAAAGCAAAAGAAAAGTATGTGTGCGTGTGCACAAAGGAAGAGATGGAAAAAGAGGACACAGGGGAAACACCGAAGCACAAATATAATTTTTAGGGTTGGGATTTTCTGTTTGAATAAACAACCACTAATTCCAGACACATGTCCAAATACTGCTTTTGAAAGCTTTTGGTAAGACCTTGAGTTCCACAAAGGAAGGCACTACTCCAGTTAAGGCCTTTGGAGGGACTGCAGGTGACACCTTGCCAGCTTTTCTCTTGGCAGTGTCATTTCCGTGCTAGACCTACCCCAAAGATTTTGCATGCTTGAAGTATTCAGAAAATGTTGTTGTTAGGCTGTGAAAGTCAGAAGTAACAATTTTCTTATATTGAATCATATTAATAAGATCTCTTATTCTGCTCTGATAGTTTCTTATTTTATTATTATATACATTATTAACTATGCTAGCAGCAGGACATAACAAATGCAAAATACTTCTTCAGAAACACTACTGTTTCCAGCAGGGAATAATTAAGAATGCATGTCAATAACATTTAGGATTCTAATGAATAAAAGATAACTCATGCAGGCAACTCAGAGACCTGCATAATTTTCTCCAAGAAGGTTAAAATGCATGATGAGTGCCTAATTCATAGGGAAGCACTTTTGGGTCATATATTTCAATAATACACAGGATGAGATCACAGTTCAGGTAATATACAGGTTTGAAATTTCATCTTTCCTGCAGGAAGCCTTCAAAAGGATGTCAGAAATCTTCAGTGCAATTCACCTGAAAAGCAGAAAATACCTTGGAGAGGTGGAATTTTAGACCTTCAGCACTTAGCAAAGGGAATGCTATATCAAAATCAGAAACTTTACCTCTCATTTTTGGGAGCACTGACTGCATTTCCCCAGCAGGATCTGAGTTGGTAAACAAGTGCTAAGCACAGCTGTGCTCCAATCTCCATAACAGCAGCAAATGAAAGCAGTAAAGAATGTGACCATCAAACTGGCTTTCTTTCAGACCTTCCACCTTTCCTCTAATTCTCTTAATTGTCAGATGCAGCTATTTCTTTTTTTCTAGAAAAATAGCAAAGGACAAAAAGTGTTTCTGTGGCTCAGTCCATTTAGACCCTCCCATTTGCTTTAAACTTTCCTGTCTATGGCAAATGTGGGCTGTAGCATTATTGGTGAATCTTCTTGGATTCCACACCACGAAATCGTAAGTGTTTAGAAATGACTCCTACCTCCTTAGTATTCTTCATTTCAACTGGCATTCTGCAGGCATTTTGAGGGGTGAGATGGGGACTGTGGGCAGAGAAACCAACAAAGAAAGCAAGTGCAAGGGCTGTGATTGTACAGAACACGGGCTTTAGACAACCAGGACTCACGAGACAGCCTTTAAAACAGCAGATCTAAAAATTATCAGAAATCTCTGACACAAAAAGCACAATCAAGACTAGTGTGCTAGTTTGGAATTTTAGATGCCTGCCTTTCAGTTGCTTTGGTAAAACCAAACACTGAATTGCAGTTCATGTCTTAGCATCACCTCCTCCCTTATGCAACTGAATGGTCTTCCCAAAGTTTAAAAAAATTTTTTTAAAACTTGAACCAAACCTAGAGAATATAACTGGTTTTGGCTAGGTTACAACTGCCCTCTCTACCAAGCAAGCAGACAGCAGCCAGGAGTCTGTGTGAGGCACTCTAAGATTTCCAGACGGGCATTAGGATGTGGGAGGTCCCCAGGCGCAGCCAGGCCTCTGCTGCAGGCTGGGACAGTTCAGGGGTGGTGTAAGGCACACAGAGGAAATAAGGGGCTTTGTGTGGCCCACTTTATCACCTGTAGAAGACAAAAAGAATTTTTCTGCCACTTTTTGTCAATGTTGTTCAAAATTGTTTTCATCTCATAAATGCTTTTAATCTCGCCTGGCAGCTCACTTTGCCTATATCCATGCAGGGACAGCCACTAACTAGTTTTGCTCTTATTCCAAGCTGGGGTAAGCTACAACAGAGCAGGATTTTAGGCAGCCTTACCTCCACCCTTGTGCTGTTGTCTAGACTGCAATAGACAGGCTGGGTTTGGCCAGGCTGGTTCCTGTGATGGATGAGCACAATGAAATCTCTTCTTCCCTCCTGGGTGCTTCTTTCCCCAGCAGCACAGCTCCCTCCCCAAGAACAAGCCCTTTCCTTTAGCCCACTGCCATGTCATGTGTAAAGATCTGGGTTTTCTTTGTTATAGTCTCACTATCCCATTCCTTTCTCTTTCAACCCAGTTTCTTCTTCCTGTTACAAGGGAGACTAAATTTCTGTGTCCAATTTTACAAGTTGCATTTTTTTAAAAGATGATGAAGTATTTCATCCATAGGCAGTGATGTGACTTCAAGTTGGTTCCAAGATCCTCCAGATTTCTAGAGCCAGCTAATGCATTTCTGAACTTGTCAAGCTTTCAACGATTTAAAACAAAACGTAGAAACATTATCATATGTTATAGATGGGTAGTGTGGTGATTGGCTCTCGCAAATGAGGAACGGATATTATGTTTGTTAAAAGAAGTTTTGTTAAGGTTTAAAGTTCTTTTGATATGTGACTGCTGTTGTATGTGGGTGATCCAGACTGGTTTTGGACCCCTTTTTGTTCTCCCCTTAATCCTCTCTTCTCCCCTCTATGTTGTCCCCACCAGACAGCCCTGGTTGTCAGGGCTGTCACAGACATACGGAGGGAGGGCTGTGCCTGTGCCCCTTGCATGGGGCAGCTGGGAATGGGGAAAGTTTGTCACTGCGGGGACTTGGCCTGACAACGCCTTGGCTCCCATCAAGCTGTAAGAAGGCTCCACCAAGGCAGAATCAACTGGCAGACTTTGGGAGAGGCCAGGGGTGTATAAAGAAAATGTCTGAATACGTACAACAGCTTATGAAAATGTATTTGGCTGATGCAACACCAGGGTATAAAGGGAGGAGTTGCCATTTTGTG
Source organism: Nicator chloris (assembly GCA_013400495.1). Classification (NCBI taxonomy): domain Eukaryota; kingdom Metazoa; phylum Chordata; class Aves; order Passeriformes; family Pycnonotidae; genus Nicator; species Nicator chloris. Next base: position 20,543 of record WAAE01011554.1, on the reverse strand, counting down.
GATGAGTCTCTGGCGGTCGGCCACGCTCCCAGCACTGCTCCTTTGCTTTGTGGATTTTTTATTAGTTCTCAATAAAACTTCTATTACTCATTTTCACTTGGGGTCTGAGTCATTTATAACATCAGAGCAAATCCTGCATTTAAATGTCAGGGAGTGAGCCAAAATAGACCTACAAGCATTAGTTTAAAACCCGCAATTGACATGTTTGTTTAAAGTCAGTATTCAAGGTGCTGCGTGGCCACAGGAGATATAATTAAAATAGTGTTTCTGACAGGGAAAACAAAACCCTTCAAGTTGATCTCTTAGCCACGCTCAATAACTGCAATGATTTAGCCCAGGGAATATGTGATGATACTTTTACATCAGAGCTTTTGAGGGTATTTTTTAAAGAGCAAGCATGTGGTGGAGGTATATCAGGCAATTTGACATTGTAATATTGTCTGGTCTCCACCAACCAGATTCCACAACCAACAGCGGGAAGCAGGGCATCAGCTGGCAGCTCTAAATTCATATTCCAAAGGCTGAGGTACATTTTACAAGCCATCTGTGGCCTGCTCTCAAAGGGACAGAAGGCACACAGGAGTGCTTTGAATTCTAATGAGTGCATGGGCTTGTCAGTACCCTCTGCACTGGCACCCTGTTTCCCTTCACACTCAAAGTTATTTACCTTGAAAGTACAGCTAAGGATCTGTGCTAAGTCATCACTGTTCAGCTGAGGGGCAGTGCTTTCTGATATCCCAACCATATCCCTGCAACTCTCCTTTTTTCCCCTCCTTCTCTGAGAAGACAGAGTTTCTCACTTGGAATTAAGAATCTAATAAGCATGAAGAAAGAGCCTTTTTGCTAAAAATAGAGTTAGAGAAGTGCCAGATAATATTTCTCTAGTTTCTGAGAAATGCTATACAGCACTTACCAGAGGCCAAGTAATAACTTATTTGATTTCTCCATCTTTCCACTGACCAATCTATGGACTTATGTAAGATTTGTCACTCTGACCATTTCCTGGAGATCTTTCAGAGGAAATTGTTATACTCCCGAAAAATATTCTGCAAATCCCAGACAGGAAGAGGATGACAAGAGAGGAGCTTTACTACAAGCAGAATAATTACATTAGAATTACCGTGGTACAACTGAAGACAGCATTTGGGTCTAAGTCTTTGATTTCAGCCTGTAAGTCCAAATGTCTTTCTGCAAACAGCAGTTACACTACTTTCCAGCAAATTAGGCAACATTCCAGGGGGATACTTAGGTTTACTGGAAATGATCTTTTAATTCTTTGTAAATGAACAACTAAAAAGTATGGTCAGGTTAAGAAGGTCTGGGGTGCACTTCAGAATGTAGATCAATAGCCAGAAAAAACTCAAAATAGACTCCCAGCTAAGTGTCAGTGTAGATTTTCCTCATGAAATGAGTAAAGTGCTGCTCTATTGGCAACCTCATTATTCACTACTTAGGAGATGCAGTAATGACTTTAGGCAAATGTGAATATTGAACCTGAAAGGTCTCAGTACTATAAGCAGGAAACGAGCAGAAAGGACAGCTGTGTTATGTCTTAGTTCCTCAGAGGGCCAACAGAGCAGAAAACAGGAACCCAGAATTAGAGAAAGTTGTTCTTCTAGGGGAGAACCGAGAGTAGAGGGGTGGAAAGTGAAGCAGAAAAGTACTTTCCTTGTTTATTATGCCTTTCTTTCCTGAAAAGAGCAGGGGCTCTGTGAATGTGACACATTTCTAGTAATGTGCAGGGCTGGATGGGTCACACAGACTCCTACGTCCCTGCTACACCACTGGTGAGGAAAACCATGAACCATGGCTTCCTCCATAGGGATGACAAGCTGAGCAAGGAGAATGGTCTGGGGAACACCCATGGGAAGTCGGCATGAAACATACAGATTGGACTTCATCAGCCAATGGCCTCTCTGTTGTTTAACAGCCTGAATAGCTACCTAGGCACAGCTGGGTTATTCCAACAGCCAGTGGTTCTGACAGGCCAGAGCAAGTTCAAAGCTTCCCAAAAGAAGAGAACAGATTGTTTTGCTGGCCCAAAACCTCTTTGAGCATCAAAGCCTCAGTGCTGTGATAAAGCTGATTTGGGGTGGCAGTGAGACAAGGCCAGTGGAACAGAAAGGGTCAGTAGGGTTTAACAGGAAATGGAAAATGAAAAGGATTCATTTGGGATCTTGGGATAGGCTTGAGATCTGTGAACAGCAGAGTCAACCCATAAGTTTTCAGACAAGAGCTGTGTCATCAGCAAGCTTTTTGGGGTTTGTAGAAGGCTTTAAATGACTTGAGTAAGATAACTGCTTCTCCTGGAGCTCCATCTCTTTGCTCTTCGACAGTTCTGTGAGGAACAGCTGCTCCTCCACCAGCAATGCCCTGAGAAGAGCTGGGGCTTGCTCTATAAGCTGAGAAAAAAGGGGAGCTAGGAGGAAGGTGTCTGCCCATTTCCCAAAGTACCCTCTCCCTCAGCTGGGACAATGTCTGTGCTTATTCCAGTCTCCTTCAGCACAGGAGACAACCTCCCATGACCCTACACTGCCAGCTTGTGTGCTACTACTCAAACTGATGAAGTGGTAAATTACTCAGTCTGACAACTTCTACCCAAAGTGGAAGCCACTCTTCTACTCAAAGTGGAAGTGTGCTTTAACCAAGACACACATTTCTCTGGAAAATGAGAAAGTAACCATTTTTTAAGATGAGATGAACGAGGGAGCAGGGTTTTTGTGAGGAAATTTGCTCTAGAGGACAAATATAAAAATGTCCTATTGCACAATGGATATAAGAGGGGAATGTAGGTGGCCTTCCTTAATGAGACCAATTTGCATAGACAGTAAGTCAGAAAAAGAAGTGAGAACCAGAACTCTGTCCATTTTCCTTACTATTTATCCTCTCTTTTAGAAGCTGGCATATCAATGGACAACTACTGGAATTTGAAGTCATCAGACCAGGAAAAGTAAGAAAAGCCATATTTTCTGTGGCCCTCTAAACTCACTGTCATTTCATTGTAATATAAATCTTATTGACCTAGCAACTCGATTTTACCTTCAGTGCTGTAAGCAAAGTTAAACATGAAGAAGCACTTCCAGAACTACATGATGCATGGAAAGGCTTAAAAAGACTATTTATTGTAAACATATATTTAAAAATCTACCAGTCACTGTTTGTAAGAAGTTTTTTTCAGCTTCTGACTGGTGAATTTTTTTTCACAAGAGTAAATATTCATCTTCAAAGACAGTAGGTTTTAGGCAATATTTTAAATTGTTCTTGGTTAGTTTGGTCTTTTTTGTTTGGTGGGTTGGTTTTCTATGTGGTTAAGAGGATTCACACTACTTCTGAAGTAGCTAAAGTCTGTGAATGAAAGCCATTTGCCAGCTTCAGAAAAAGGATGTAGGAGAAGTGAAATTTCTCTAATTTAAAACAAAAACTAGCATTCTGGTCATTCAACTTAGATCTCTGCCACGAATCTTCTTACCAGATCAGAAACACCTGAGGCAGCAAGTCCAAACACTTTAAAGAATTGTACTCTAACTGTCAAGATGTTCAGGAAATTTTCCTTATCAGTGCAATTTAACACCTCGCTGTTCACTTTAACTATACTGAGCAGGGAGTTTAAAAAAGAAAGAAAAACTTGCACAGGGAGGAACTCTTCTCAGGCCTCAGCTCCCTTTGGATTGCCTCTCCTTGCATGTAAATTTTAAATGCTTGTTGAAGGTCATGGCATGGAAAAACTGAATGGGACTGGTTTTGTGGTGTCCTGAAAACCACAGTGCTCATCACCATTGCTTCATCTATGTCATTTCCTTTGCACACCAGCTACTGTTCAGCTCTGTTTTAAAAAAAAACACAAGCATCTCACTGCTTTAGTAGACCTCTGATCACTTATTTACAACCATTTTCTGTGTCTTTCTTAAATGCACAAGCAAAATGTACCATCAGTAGGAACAGGGCAACCTTTCGTGCTTTAGGATGTGGTAAGTGCAGAAGCACTTGGCATTTTGTAGTGTTTCCCTGCTCACTAACGCTTGCCTGCCCTGCCTCCCTGTGGCTACTGCTGTCCCTGGCATGTCACAACGTGTCCTCACAGCTTAGAGGAAATCACCTCCTGCAAGGATTGCCCGAGCAACTCAATCTTTGGACTTGTTCAAGCCTGAAAATATTTTGGAAAAAGCCAAAGGGTGCTGTGGAGGTCAGGAGCATCATCAGTGGCAAAAATGCATTTCAGTAACACTGGAGTTTCTCTAATGCCGCTCTGATTATGAAGAGATCTTAAAAAATACCACATAAAGTAAGAAGCATTGTAGTGTAAATTAGCTGAATTCTGAGCTTGACTAACTGAATTAAATTTATTCTAAATTAACGTATTAATCTTTCAGAGCGAGGCTTTTCAAAGGAAACGTTTATAAATCGTTTGGCTACAATTTGATTAACCTTCTCTTTTTCTAGCTTAAAGCCTTTTTTAAACACTGGTATATTATGCGTGTTTTCTTTCTAGGATAGTTAAAGGGTGTTTGTTATTAGCCTTTCCCTTTGATTTACAACAAAGAAGAGAAACAAATTAGTGGGAATACTGAAGCGCTTTGGACACTTCAGAACAATTTTCATTATTATATATAAACATTCACAATTGATTGCATAAAACAATCAACTGTATTTAAAACACTTCCAAATATGTTTCTCATTATTTCTCCTGGCCCTTGAAACATAGCTCACAAATAGTGATGATCTATTGAGCTGAATTTTCAGTGTTTAAATACCATGGATGGCTTTTAGTATTTTTAACAGGTCTTGCAAAAGGCTGAGCTCAGTCTCACTTCTCTGCACCACTAGAGGGCAAAACGTTTTCATAGAACTGCTTAAAATGAAAGGAAAAATACATTCAAGATGTTAATTTTGAAAGTACACAAAGTGCCCTGAAAATAAGAAGATTACAAAAATACGAGAGAGATATTATAGTCCCTAAAACTTAGACAAAAAAAATTATATCTTTGGAAACCGTGTGTCTTCTCGAGACAGCAGTGTGCCCTGGTATGCCCTGGTGGCCCAGAAGGCCAAAGGCACCCTGGCCTGGATCAGGAATAGTGTGGCCAGCAGGAGCAGGGAGATCACTCTTCCCCTGTACTCAGCACGGGTGAGGCCACACCTCGAGTGCTGTGCCCAGTTATGTCCCCTCAGTTTAGGAAGGACACTGAGTGCTGTGTCCAGCTCTGTCCCTCAGGTTAGGAAGGACACTGAGTGCTGTGTCCAGCTCTGTCCCCTCAGTTAAGGAAGGACACTGAGTGCTGTGTCCAGNNNCCCCTCAGTTTAGGAAGGACACTGAGTGCTGTGTCCAGCTCTGTCCCCTCAGTTTAGGAAGGACACTGAGTGCTGTGTCCAGCTCTGTCCCTCAGTTTAGGGAGGACATTGAGACCCTTGAGCACGTCCAGAGGAGGCAACGAGGCTGGTGAGGGGCTTGGAGCACAAACCCTGTGAGGAAGGGCTGAGGGAGCTGGGGTTGTTCAGCCTGGAGAAAAGGAGACTCAGAGGTGACCTTATCATCTCTACAGCTTCCTGAAGGGTGACTGTAGCCAGGTGGGGGTTGGTCTCTTTCTCCAGGCAGCAGCTGACAGAACAAGAGGTCACAGTCTCAAGCTGTGCCAAGGGAAATACAGGTTGGATGTTAGGAAAAAGTTTTTTACAGAAAGGGTGATAAAGTACTGGAATTTCCTGCCAGGGGAGGTGGTGGAGTCACCATCCCTGGATGTGTTTAAAAAAAGACTGGATGTGGCACTCCAGATTAAACCAGTGCCATGGTTTAGTTGAGGTGTTAGGGCTGGGTTGGACTCAATGATCTTGGAGGTCTCTTCCAACCCAGTGATTCTGTAATTCTGTGATTCTTTAGCCTGAGATCCTCTGTCTGCATTTTTCAGTTATTCTAGTGTTATCGAACTGGAACAAAATTCTTCTATAACTGCAAATAAATAACAGTGCCCTGTGGGATGCACGTCTGTCTCAACTTCAGGAAAATAGTTTTAATACACTATATTTTGTTCTTTGCTAATGAATTAATGCCCTAAATATCAATAGGCCATTAATAAACAGAGCTTCTACACACAATTCCTATCTGTCAATGCAGAGTCTAAATCAGATCAGCACAGATTAAGGACATTTTTTCCCCCTCATTATTAAGCATTTGCTTAAGGACCAAAGATAAATGAAGAAAGGGTTTTTTCTCCCTCCACATTCACACATATACAGACCACAAGCACTTGGACAACCTGACTTTCCCCTTTTTCTCAGCAGCACAGTCTGAGAAGGGCTGTCGTCACTTACAGAGACCAATTCCCTCCACTGCTATTCATACTAATGTGTGGCATTTTGGTAGCATCAAAAAGTGAAATGTGAATTCACCTATATTTTCATCTCAGAGAGTTCTCCCCAGAAGAGGATAAGCCAATAAATACTTATGGATACAACAGAAGTAGTGAGAAATCAGTGATAATTGGTAACTCAACACATATCACCTGAAAATTTTTCCTCCAGTGCTACCTAAAAATTTATAATGGTTTTAATGCTTGACTCTTCCTTGAATAATTTTTTCATTCATTTCCTGTAACCAACATAAAAACAATACAGAAATTTTAGCCATTAGTCTGAATTTCCTTTCTTACACTTTTATTTTCTCTGTGTCCACACATGAAGTTCTTCAGAGACTTTGGACATGTAAAAGTAAATCCAGAGCTGCCCATTAAGTGCAATCTTTCACCTTTCTCCACCTTAAGTACTGGAGGGGAAAAAGAAGGAAAAATTCTAACATAAATAAATGTTTTGCATCTGAAAAAGTGATAGAAGAATACTTCTCAAAGGAAAGTGGCGTGGAACTGATGCAGATGCTCCCTCATGACTTCACCAGACAGTCAACTTGTGTAAAAGAGTGAGCTCAAATGATCAGTTGGAATGAAATTTTGGATGTAGCAGTATAGGGAGGAAGACTGGATTGGGATGAAGTCCTGTTTAATCCAACTTAGTAAAGTTTTCCATTTAAATTGGTTCCTGTAGCAACGATAAAGGAAAAATAAACTACATCTGATGTGTTTAACAATGACATGTATGTATCTGATGTGTTTAATCATAAGATATATGTTATTCCCACAAAAGGGTCAAAGAGTTTTCAGAAATTGCAAAACAACAGGCCCTGAACTGATAAGAAAAAAAAGAGATTTCTTTCTCTTTACAAAGCAGTCTTTCTAGAATAATTCCCCTACCAGTGCTTTTGTGAGTGGTGTTCTGAGAAAACTGGTCTGATCTGGCTCTCAGTTGTTCACATGTCCTACTTTGAGCTTCTCTGGCCATGAGATTGAGCGCATCTTTTAATTAAACACAGGTTTTAATAATTCACCGGCAGATTTCTCAGGAACTGCTGGTACTAAGCTCCTTTCTACTGTATTACTCATCCCTAGATCACAGAGATAATTGATGCCCAGCTCCATCAAGACAGGCTGTGCAAACAGGGATGACTTGCACTTTTAGTGGCCCAGTTCTTCACACTAGGAGTGCTGGATGCTGCTTCAACACCACAGAACAGTCACCTAGGTATCCTCCTTATGTGGGATACTTTCACCAAAATAAAAAATATTGTCTTCCAGACACCTCATGAGATGGACTGGCCTGCTGGGACATAGTGCAATACAGAATGGATTCTCCCCATTGGCACTCATGAGGAACCAGTCACTCCAAGTACAGCAAAAATGCAGCTGCTACTTCACCTCCTCCTGCAATTACTGATGTAAGGCCCTACAACACGAGATATAACTGCTGCCTAATTTGATCTGAGTAAATCTTTAGATGCTTTTCTGCTTCCTATATCTGAATCAGAGGAAATAAAGCTGTGTAAATCTGTTTTTCTGGTTTTCTAGGACTCTGATATCTGAGTGAATATAAAGAGCAAACATTTTGAAAAGTATCATTTTGCTGCTGTAGAAATCCTTGCCTTACCCATATCTTAAATACAGCATGCAGTTATGGTCTCTGCATCCCAAAGACACAAGTTAATTAACAGAAAATATAAGGGAAATTAAACAGATCAGAAGGATGTGTGGCAATGTTTCCAAGGCGTGCATAATTCCAAGAGCTACAGTGATCATGTACAGTTTTTACAACCAGAACCACTGTCCTCTGTTCTTTAACATAGCAGGCAGGATTGTTGGCAACCTCACTCGATAAAAGGAAAGTATTCCCACAGGCATAAGATTGACCTTAACTTTGCTAATTCCTTCCCTTTCTCTGTCCTATTTATGTAGTTTCCCCAGTGCAGTGTATCTTCAAGCATGGTGCCTGACAGCCTGTGATTGATTCAAACTGGTATGGCTGCTTCATGAAAATTAGATCCTATTAGCTTAAATCAATTAAAAAGAACAGGTTCTAAGGGGGTAATAATACTGAAGTGAAGGGATTTTTTCCCTGAACCAACAGTGTCCCTTATTTGTTTTCAAATAAATTATTTAATATTAATTACTCAGATCAAAAAAGGATAGAAGAATATAACTTGTTAAGCTAAAAACCACTCTCATATGGAAATCTTACTGAGTGCCACTGATTTGACTTTGAACGGGCTTGCTCTCACTTTCTCTAGAACATGCATTCTACATGTTGATTTGAAGAAATCTGACTCTGCTTTTTAAAGCTGGATATAGGAAATGAAAGATTCTCCCACAGAGAAGTGGAGTCTGTACAGATAAGTGAGATCCAGCTCCAAGACTTTCTCAATGCCTTGTACCTGCAGCACTATCATTTTCTGTCTGTGTTTCACACTGCACCCAAGTGTATGGCTTTGCACAGAGCTGGCATGAAGCCTTCCCTGATGAACGTTCTTCACAGAAAGGAATTGTTCTGCTAAATTTATAACCTTTCTTAAAGACATTTCCATTTTATTTTTAGGAAAAAAGGTACAGGAAAATCTGAGAAGGTCTGATTACTTCTGAAGGTCACATAACTGATTTTCTTGATTTAAAGGAGGTGGCTGCAGTAAATATCTGTAAGGTTTTAGGGTCTGTATTAGGGAAGCAGGAAAACAAAATACTGGGCAGTTGCCAAGTGAATCATCCAGAGACTCTGGAGCCAGGACTGAATGTCTAAACACTAGAGGAAATTCTGCTGTCCTTTAGGGAACAGCTCATCTGAAAGAACTGAAGTATGAGACCTAATTACCCTGAGCTTGCAGGGCCGATGGCATCAGTCATGTACTGCCTTTTAGAATGTCTATCCTCCTAACTGGATTTATTTCAGTGACTAAGTTTTAAGCCCCCCTTCAACAGTACCCAAATGAATACACAGAATTGTGAATTATAGGAGTAGGCCAAATTCAGCACTGTGAACTTGGCCTAGCTTCCAGAGTTAGTAGAGATCTGCAACAGCCTAGAATGTGGCTCACTAACCATTCTGCATTAATTGATGTTATAAAACAGATAAGAGAACTTCAGCACCTGGGAATGGTGGAAACTTGCAATGGGAGTTAAGAAGAATCAGGTTTACACACATAACTTGTTTGCTTCAAAGCCCAAATCTCAGCAGTTGTTTCCATTTATACCATTTATGCCACTGTCTTTATTCTGGGAGGAGACCTGCTGATCAGAGCAAGTGAAAAGAGAACCTATCCTCAAACATATTTTCTGATTTCTAGCAGAACAGAGGAGGGAACTAGAGTTAAAAAAAAAACCTCTTAAAAATGTAACTGAAATAATACCATCTTCCCACACCTACATTCTATCTAGGGCTGCTTTCTTTCCCAATCTGCTGGCCAGGTAATGCCATCACAGCAGCCCATTTTTGCACCCGAAGTACCTTTGTGATGTAAATAAAACCAGGTACCAGAGAAAATAAATTATACCAGAAAGCAGAACTGATGTTATCAAAGCCATTTCAGAGTGCCTTGGGGATCAGTAAAGTGTGGGTCTATTTTGGTAACACTGAGAACCAACTACACTATTACATTTCCTTGCTGTTATGGTCAGCAAACAGCGCCAGCAAACACACTGCCTGCACTCATCAACAGCACCAACCTGCTCCTTTCTGCACGTTCCCCACAGGACTGAAGGGGAAAAGCACAAGCTGCTCATCTCTGAACAACCAAAATGACTCGTTTTCCTTGCCTTGCTCTTAACTCAGTCCAAGAACTGAACAAGCCGGGCAGATCTCAGGCTAAGCCAAGGAAGTTTTTGAAAAGCAGTTGCATCTGCCTTAGTTCATGTATCTCTGATCAAAAACCTGCAGTAACACCATCTTATAAAGGCTGGTATGACTCTGATTGAAGGCAAACAACACATGCAGTATTGCTTTAGGTTTTCAGACATTTGAAGCCTTGTGCTGCAAGGCAGGTTTTGAGTCAGAAGGTCTCTATTTTTTCTTGCTAAAAGGTAAGTTTCTCTCATTCCAGCCACTGCTAAATCTACTTGATATTCGGACTCTATGTGGCATCTGATTATTCTGGTATTAAGTTTACATTGAGTCAAAAATCTCCAGAAAAAGCATGGATAGCACATGAATGAAAGCTTTCTAAACAGCCATTGTTTGATAAATGACACCTTTGATCCAGATCTCTTTATAACTCACACAACAGGGTTTATATAATTTGTTACTAGTATTAGAAATTAACTGTGGGGTTATTAAAAAAAATCTGTTTCCAGACTGACAGAGGCTGTGTATTTTTTCCAATTTCTTGTAGAGATAGCTCTGTGAGTAATGCTTATGAATATACAAAATCCTCTTCATATATGCTCTGCTATCAAAGCCCAGTGAAGCCAGCAGAAGCAAGCCTGTGGACTACATAGACTCCAGGTGGTCTTCAGAGAGCACAGTTTTGCAGCCCTTTCAAAGGGACTTTCTCTGAATCAAAGTTGCCATATAGCTGAAACTCCTTTTACAGCATCCAAATGTGCATTATGTCTCAAATGTCTTAAAATATGCTGTCAAATAACTCTGGCTTGTACACATATTTAGGCATCGGTAGAAACAAGCAGCAACTTTCCCAAGGCCACACTTGCTAGACCCTCAAGATCAGATCTGCTTAGTAGTGGTAGTAGCAGCAACACTGTAATAGGAGTAATTTGATTTTTTTTTAATGCATATTTAGTAGCCAGAAGGTACTGATACAATGCTTTTGTAGCCATCTGCTCAATATGTGCCTTACACACCAATCTCAGGGGTCTTGGTGTTTCTGTTTTACTCACCCCAGTGCTGAGGAGCCCTGAAATATAACATTTTGTGCTTTCCCACTGCTGATAACAACACAACTGGCTGGTTTCATAAAAGGATTTTTAAGAATTTATACAACACATAATTGCATTACTGTTTTTAAAAAGGCTGCAGTTTTCAGCTCTGCCCTGCTGGAAGGCACCATGAAACACTGATAAAGCACATGCTTGTCTGCCTTTGGTCAAATACATCTTTGTTACAACAGATCAGTTTTAGGCCCTTTCTACCACGGGTTGGGCCTGCTTCCAGCTGAAGGTGGGCTCAAAGTGGGTTGATAAACACAGCTCAAAGCTATGCAGAGAGGAGCTCAAAAGCAAGATGGAAGGCAAGTCAAACAGGTGAAGGGTGGGGAAAGTACATTAGGATTTAGTAACATCAGCAAAAGAGAATATCTCAGTATCTTTGTGCTGGTTGGCAGTTAAGAGTTCAGGATCAACTACCATTTTCAATTCATATTGCTGTAGATTCATTTGCTTTGATGAAAAGCTACAAGTAATTTGATAACTGCCTGAAAAACACTCTTTCCAGTACAAGTTCTGCTTTGCCTTATCATGAGCTGTCAACACAATTCTTTTCAGAGCTATTGCAGGTCAGACAGGGGCAGAACATAAAGGCCAAATCCAAATCCTTCTACATATGAAAAGGAGGGGAACACTCCAGTATGCCTTTAACATTATTTCTGGCCTAAACTAGGGCTTGCTTCTGAATCCCCATTTTGCAATATTTGGAAAAACTGATTTTTTCCCATAATCTCTATGTGTTTTTCCTAGATAAGCTCTACGATATGTCTCCTGTCGAGAAACATTTCTATCTAACTTCAGAGTGAAATACAAGCTTTACACAAACATGCAGTCTAACTCCTAAGGGAACTCACCACACCACAAGGCAATCAAATCCAATCAATCTTAATCTTAACTTTGTCCATATCAGACTGAGAACACTTTATCCTTCACCTCTGTGATTTTTCCAGGCAGCCCATAGAACCACTCTTTCTCTCTGCTCCTCTATTCACAGCAGTGATATTTTCAGCCAAGCTTTTCCCAATGCAGATGAAAGCAGTGAGCTTGTTTTGCACTGCTACCAAGGATCTTCCTCTCAAGGATATCAGCAGCTGTTAGTGTTAGCAAATCCAAAGTTCAAACAACTGTCTCCATAGCATTACTGTTCTCCATAAATCTTTCTTTGATCTTGAAATCAAACAAGTTAACCAAAACAAAGCCTCTAGCTACTTTTTGCATGGAAGACCTCTTCATTTTCTCTGAGTTTTACTTGTCAGGATTTACAGCTAAAGAAAACACTTTGATATATAATCTCTCATATTGGTCATGGCTCCATAAAACAAGTTTTGTTTGTGTTAAAAGTGTCACTGCTTTCCATCAAAAAAATATTTTCTCTCTTAAAAAGCGAAAAATGCAAAAGTAATTTACCAACAAGAAAAATAACTTCAATGAAAGTGAAAATACTCAATGCTAGTAGAAAACCAGCATCCTGGGCTTTAAGCTGTCTGACTTCCTGTCCATTCACTGCTTGACATTTTCGCTCTTCCTATTTGAGTTACAGAGATTTTAACCAGATCCTACCCAACTTTAGCCAAGTTGGCCTCTTCATCATTGCATGTTCTGGCAATCCTGTCGCTTAGAAATTGCTACATTCTATACAGTTTTGGGGTTCTCAGCAGAAGAAGTACTAGCAGGGAAATCTGCCTTTCAGAGAAGTGCTGCAGCACAGATTGTAATAACAAATGCACTGTGACTCAAGGCAATGACTGTGTGTGGATAGAAGAGGGAAAGCAACAGGGGTAAGGGGAAAATCTGGAACAAATCCATGTTTTATCAAAGTCCCGCTGAAAAACCTACCAAGTTTGGTACCTTCTTTCTCTGAATACATGGCTGAACCTTAGGTCCAGCAGAGCAGTGCAGTGACTGTTCTCACGTTGCTATGCACCTTGAGGAAGGAACTGACTGGTGAGTGTGAGCACAGTCTCCAAACACCCACCTGTCCTACACTCACTTCCAGCCCAAATGGTCCCCATGCACAACAGCAGGTGAGCCACAGCATGGCCACAGTCAGCAGCCAAGTAGGAGAACAGAAAGATAGGGAGGGAAAGGGTATTAGTTCATCAGTCTTATCTTCCTGGAAGTGCAAGCTGGTTCTCTGTCTTTAATAGGGTTTTAAATATTTCTTAGAAAAGCAGAAACCTGTCACTGAACCCAGGCCTTATGGGTTTTGCTGATAACAAAAATAGTTTTTGACATTCTTCAAAGCATATCTCAACAAAACTAATGGTACAGCACAAATCCTCCTCTCCCTTGGCATTCATACCACCAGAGATCTACTGACAGTGTATTTATACTCAGTATTGCACTACAGCTTAGCCAAACCAGACTTAGCTCTTTAAAACTCCTTACTGACCTGTGAGAATTTTAATAAGAATATTTGCTTTTACACTTAAATTTCAAAATATCAGACTGGCAGTTTTAATCATACAATTACAGATGACTAAGTCTTTGATCTGGTAGGTTTAATACACCAGAAATTCAGGCATGCTGGATGCAAATGCATGCCTGCAAAATAAAATTTATCATAACCCAGTTGCAAAGCTAGTTTTGGATATTTTGATGAAAATTTGGAGACATATCTTTAATGCTGATCATTAAATCAATGTGAAGCTCTGACTGTGTAAGTGCCCATAATATAACCCACTCAAAATGCAGGTTTTATAAGAATTCATGAAAAGGGCATCAAGCAGTGGAATGAAGGGTAGAAACAGGCTGCCTTTGCTCTGAACCTTCAGGTGTAACTCACCAAGCCCTCCCCTAAAGCATCTGCGCAGTTACAGCTTTGGGGTCACCAGATGTCCTTGACCTACTTCCTTAAAGCTTGCTAGTAGGAATGTTTCAGAAAGGAAAATGGGAAAAAAAACTATGCATTGAGCTATTCTCTTCCAATATAGCCACACATAGATGCTGCTTTTGCAACACACTTCCACTGCAGGCAATAGCTTATCTAAGTTAATACTACAATAAAAATACATTCATGCAGTCGAGGAACTTCATCATTTACTGCAGTTTTCTCTGTGGTCTGGATTGTGGCTAGCAAAGAGTTAAAACAAGGAGCATAGACAGAGCTTCAGGCAGTAGAAAGCTAGTTTGCACTGCTAATTCATTTGGGGTTTCAAAAGGAACTGTTCCATCTTCTGCTCTAATATGTTAAAAGATGGATGTGTCAGACATAAAACATAATCTGTGCTCTTGCTGTAGGCAGTTCCACTTGCAGGGCTCTTGCAGAAATGTTGTTACAATGGGTCTGTATTTGCTCCAAACCTTTCCTGCAACACTGTCCAGGCACAGAAAAAAGCAGCTTTCTTGCTTTGCATACTTGTCATAAGAATGGAGAAAAGAACAAACAGGGAGAGAAGAAGCCTCAATGCAGAGACAAGAAGACTTTAATTGGCTCAGCACTTACAGAAATGTAGCCTGCCCCTGCTCTTGTCAGGAGGCTGGAACAGGAGCTCCTGCCAAGCTCTGAACAATCAGTAAGTTTCCACTCTCTAGCTGCATGAGCACACATTTTTGTCTCCAGAAGGACTGTGAGATCATCATGTGAATAGGAGTGGTGCAGAGTCCAAAGGGCTCCAAGGAGGACAGCCACAGATATTGATGAAAACAGTGTATCTAGAGAACTTGAAAACATCCCTGATAGGAAACCGACTTTGTTTATTAAGATAAATACAAGAAAGCTGTGAATTACAACAGCTCCAGTTCCAGGTCATGGAAGCACTTAGCACTGAACCACTTTTCTGAATCCAGCTGGTTTTATCTGAATGCCAAGAAAAGAGGATAGGCAATATATGTCAGGTCTGATCTTAGTTGTCCCACTTCACCCTGAATGCTCTGTAAATTTAGAACCTCCTAAAAGCTATCCTCCTCTTTTCCTCTCCTATAACATTTAGTAACTTTGCCCTTCTGTAGGGAAAACTGGAAGTTCACTGCTTAGACTCCCTGCACCTAAACCTCATTGTCACATTCTCTCACTCTCTTTTTTTTTGGTTTGGTTTGGTTTGGTTTTTTGTTTTGGGATGTTGGGTTTTTCGGTTTTTGTTTGTTTGTTTGCTTTGTTATAGGAAATTATTATGGCAGCCACTGCAGTCTTTCTTGAAACAGCTGTAACTTTTTAATATCCTGTACTGTGGTTCCTGTAGGAGCAAGAAGCTTTCAGCAACACCAGACATAAAGTCTTGCCCAGCAGAATTAGTCTTGTAGTAGACTGCTCAGCTGAACTGCCCCATGGCATGTAAGTATTTCACATACTTTGCCAGATGTGTGTTTCATATACAAATGCCAAATGCATTTTTGGATGATAATTTAATCATTCCAAATGTTACCACTCACTTCCTTCTGAAGTTCACCTTAAATACTGGATATCATGAGCAGTATCATTCCAACCTGCTTGTCTCGAGCACATCTAGTGAGAAGCAATACTTACCCCTAGAGGCATTCTCTGCTGCCCACAATGAAACACTACCACAGTGTTGTAAAAGGCAATTTTGGCCTTGTTTCCTGAACACCTCTCAATAACAGAAGATGAGCAAGCGGGCAGTCTGCTCGTGATTTGCAAACCTTCAGGGCGTCTTTCAGTTCCGGGATGTGCACTAGTTATCTGCAATTAAAATCTGAAAAGCTACCTCACAGGTGGGGTGACAGTGCACATATGGGAAACTGTGGGTGCCAACAAAGTGAGAAGCCAGGCTGTGCAGAGGTGCTGTGCAGGAGCACGTCACACTGCTGTCACTGGTATTCTGTTGGCACTGTCTGCACACTCACAGAAGGACAGAGTCAGTTCCAAAGCAAAGAGCTAGTTTCTCCCACTTGGCCCTATAAATTTTGATCACTTAGCTCTGTCAAATAGTTCTAGTGAAGCATTCAAAGTACTGCACATGACATATGTCCAGTTTGTTTGACTTCAACTACACCCTTAAGTGCAATTTAAAACGTCTGGCATTGTGGCAAATCTATTGCAATGCATTTAGGCTGAAATATGTTGCTCAATCTTTTGAAGATGTTTCTTAATCTGCATTTTGTAGCTGCAGTTGCTCTGCCTTTCCCATTCTTCTGGGCAGGTTGCAGGCAGGGGGACTTGCTGCTACTGCAACAGCAACTCAGCTCAACTACCCCAAAGGCCAAATGGGAACGAATATCCCAGCTCCTCTAGCTACCACTGTCACCACAGAACCACAGCAGGAACAAAGAGGAAGCCGAAAGGGTGGAAAGCAGGAACAGAGATCGGTGCCAAAATATCAGCTGCTCAGTCCTCCATTTTTCTGTTACAGGCTGGAGTAAAGGGAATCATATCTTCTGGGTACCTTTCTACCAGCTCTTCTTGAAGTAGGCAGAACTTCATGTATCCAGAGAACGACATATGTCTATTCAATATCAGGCAATTTAAACAGTGCTCAACACATCCTGATCAGAAATCAAGTGAGCTAATCTAGCATGGGGGTAATGCCACACTGTATCTGGTCTCTTATTCTCAGAAGTACTTAATAAAGCATGTTACAGGATATAGGGAAAACACCACAACCTACCTGGCTGGTTCTCCAGGACAACCCTGCAACAGAAGGAAGGACCCCTAGAAGTTCCAAATCATGTGACACACCAGTGTGTGGTGACACACCAGTGTGTGGTGACACACCAGTGTGTGATGTCACACAGCAGAGTCTGTATTCTCTGTCTGTTCATTGGTGCTGTTTCCAGTCGGGCCAAGGATGGAAGAACATGCACAGCCAAACTGGGACACCCCTACCTAACTCATCTTCTGGAATTATGACTCCACTTTTCAGCAATGGCTCACTCATAGGCTGGGTATGCTAATGTTTACAGCCCACCCCAAACCATTTACAAGTTGGTAAAGTTAAAGTGACTCTTAAATTGTTTCCTTGAACTTGTTTTACAATACATGCAGAATCCCTCAGCCTGTAGGATCCCTACCCTTTGAATTATTTTGTCAATAGCAGTAATATCTATCCCATACAAACCAGTCTTCACCAAGACAATGGGACCTACATTTTAGCAGTGTCAGTTATCTGCAGCTCTTCAGCTTGAATTGAAGGTTTGTTTAGTATTTCTAAAAACTAACTTCTCCTCAAGGAAATATATTTGATACATAACAAAGAAATAGAAACAAATTAGGAGCCATATGCATGTGATTTGTTCTAGGATGAACTAGAAAAGATATACAACATCTGTCCTCAAATGTTACATTTTTTTAAAAGTCACTTTGGAAGTGACTGAGTAGCCTAAGAATGGAAGCTTTACAATTACAACGACCAACATTTGGCTTCACAAACTTTACTGTCTTCTCCCTCATCTGAAATTCTCTGTGCTTGCTTCAATCCCAGCAGTGATTTTTTTTTTCTCTTACTTACAAAAGGAAGAAAGACTGTTATGGTACATTAAACTGACTGTAACAAGGGAAGGGAATTTGTTAGGAAGATCCAGTTACCTATCTGCAAATTACCTTTAGTGCATTTACTCAGCCCTCAACAGCTCTTAGCTGTGTGCACTCTGGGAGCTCAGTTCTCCACAGCACTGTTCTCATTTTATGTTCACATAAGAGACTTAATAAGGCTAAAATACAGAGAAGTCTTTTTAGTCCCATTGTCTCTAAAAACACAGAGGATTAAAGGAGGAAGTTATAACAGAGAATAACAATCTGAACACTTTTTTAAAAATCTCCTTTTACTCATACCAGAGGACAACATTGCTTTCACACATGTTGGCTATGAGCTGTCCTGTGTTCCAGCTCTCCTGGGTGATACTGGCACTGCCTGATCTGTTTCCAGTCCAAGGATTCTGCTGTCTGAAATCAAAGCGCCGCTGAATGAACTTTCTTCCCTCTACCTGATGCTACAGCAAGAAAGCAGAAGCCTGGCTAGTGTCTGTTCCCTGCTTTGCTGCAGAAGGTCAGCATCATAGAAGCCCTAACCTCATTTTACATAGTTTTTCAGTGCTGCAGCATGTGAGAGAGAAAAACATGGCATCTCTCTTCATAGTAAGCTTTTCTGGGTGGTGGTAGTGGCAAGGTGCCATTGGAGAAATGGGAAGACAGTGATATGACCATTTGGGAAAGAGACCACAAACACAAGTCATGCAAGGTTCTTGAGTTCAGAATGGAATAATCTTCAAGTACTTCTTCACTAGTAACTGCTTTATAGACTTCAATGCAACAAAACTCTTTTATATTCAGAAAGCTAACACAAAAACAAGCAATCCAAGTGAATTTATCTACAAATCCAGACATCTCTGTGTGAATAATGTTTGATATGTTTCGCTCAGCCTTATGCCTGACTGTAATTCTGGACACAAACCTCTCTCTTGGGTGTGGAAATACATGTGGCTCCATCCATCTCACAGCTGGCTCTGCCTTCTTGCAAAAGTACTGTGCAGTATCCAGTGCAATGTAAGAAATCCCCATCAGCTAGCAGAGTGTGTTGCCTTTTGGCTCACTTTTCTAGTAAGGTTCCTGTAAATCTTCTGAACTACAGCCAGCTGAACACATCTGTTGTTGAGCAGAACACAACCCCATAAAGGGGTACTCCTCTCCTCTGCAAGCCCAAGATTACCAGCTCTTGGAGTCAGGACGACCTACTTCCTAGTTTTGAGGACAAACTCCCTGCCAATTTTCAAGAGATGTTCTGATTCAGCACTTTCTTTTCCTGTTAAACAACAGTCTCAGCAACAGCACCTCTAACTACTGGAGACATCATTGCTTGGGGCCTATGAAACATGACTGGGAGCCAAAGTATCAACACAACAGAAAGAGAGATAAAACCATGGTATTTATCAAGTCTATTAGATTACAAGACAGTGGAGGAAAAGAGAATATTTGCATGAAACAGCCCAAATAATCAAGGTCAATGGATAAATATTGTAGTCTTACCCACGATAGAAAAGATCATTGTTGACAAAGACACTTAGGTTCCATTAGAGCCTGGAAGGGACACACTGAAGTTTGTTCAGTTTAATCCAAATTCAAGTATTTCCTCCACACATATGTGCATCACAACAAGCTTGCATTTTGAGTGTTGAAGTCATGCTAAAATAACTGAAAAAAAAACCACTGGAAAATTAATGAGGTTGGAAAAAAACAAACCACTGTTTTCTGTAAAGAAGGTTTGGACATTAATATATTCACTCAAAATCTACACTCTGTGTTCTCTGAAAGAAGCTTGAAACTGAAGTTTTCACCAGCCATGTCTGAATTATATTGCTTATTAACAACAACCAATTATTTGGCTGTTTCCTCTAAAGCTGAATTCACACTCCCATTTAAGAAAGGGAAACACTATTGCACTGGAAGAACCCTGCTGTTTATCCTGCTTTTAATTGATGTCTCCATTATCTGACCTCTCAAAAAGGCTACAAAAGCAAACACCACAGTACATGTTTGACTCACCTACCCTCTCCCTGCCCAGGCTGATTTATTGATTGCAGTTGAAGATTAGCCAACACTGAAGTGTAACTGATCACATTCTGTGTGAATTAGGTTCCACGCAGAGTCTGAGGTGCTGGAAATGTCCCATTGTTTGAGGATGGCTCAGTTTTATTCCAACTGAACTATTTCCTTCGCACACACCCCAATGCATCATCTCCAACACAGTGAGAGAAGTCACTTGGCCCAAGATCATTAAAGCCAATTAAGTTGAGCCTCTATAGAGACTGCAATCCCAAATTCCAGGCACTGAAGTTCTTGGAAACTGTAGTCAAAATAGGGGATATGCTTATCTGACCTGGTGGAACATAAGCCTGTCTTTTGATCACCAAATAGTTTTGGTTTTGGGGGTTTTACAGACTGCTACCTAATTGCATATCATTAACATCATGGTAAATGCTCCTTTTCAGCATTACACACCAGTGCTGTTTAAAAAGAAATAAGCAACATCCAACTCCAGCTGTAATATTCTTTCTTCTAAAGCACAGACAAAAAATGAGGGAAATGTTGGAGCTATATTTCTAAGTATTCTATCTACTGATTTCCAGAACTAGGCTGAGACTAGTTTAGAAAATAAACTTCCACAACAACCCATTCAGATACAACAAGCAAAAAAATCTATGTTTCTAAAATGGCATAAGCAGCTGGCAGTGCTGTCAAGTTTTTCATGCATAAAAATTTCAGGATATATTTGCCATCTGATTTTATTTACAGTTCCTCTCGTTAGGAAATATCACTAATAACTACAAGCAAGAAGTGCAGAAGAGAACAATTTTCAATATATCCTCACACCTTTAGTCTTTTCTGTGACTAAGTGACCAGGAAAAAAA
>WAAE01011551.1:13276-59610 GCA_013400495.1 Nicator chloris | reverse complement strand
TGCTCTACTTTCCTACTCCGCTTTCAGCCTGAAGGAACAACTTTTCTCACAAATACTGACTCTGCATGCCTTGAGTCTGGTTGCATAAGTGTCCCATGGGCTTGCAAAATATGTGCTGCTGCTGTGTACTCACAGCTTTGACTCCTGAGTGTACAAACGACATTCAGTGTGAACTGCCAAGTCCAGTTGCTAGGACCATTGCATTCTCACATTTTTAAATGTCTAATGGTGTTCAGAAGCTCAGAGTAACTTCAGGTATGCTTATTTATATTCCTAAATGCATATGTGTGGTATGTATGTGTGTGTGCAATTCTCGAAAGGCATGAACTATGCACTTGGAACGTTTTTTTAAAAATTGCTTTCTGAGAAAATACACAGTAACTGATGGTGCTATTGACATAATTCATAAAGGGAATAGTTGATTACCTGTTCTGTAACTGAGCCAATGAATATTCATAGTTCCCTTGGTATGGAGCTGGCATATTTCAGCTCATTAAGTCTTCTGCTTAGTTGGTGCATATGCACACTTTCTATATGATACCAAAGTACATTTAATTGGGGTTTGGCAGATAATACCAAGGAGAGTTTGCAAACAAACAAAGTAGACTCCACTGCCATTTCCATAAATGGAATGGTATCACTTTATGGACACCTGTATAAAAATGTCATCTCATTTCAAAAGGGCCTAAAACTCACACTATTAGGGCAGGTTTCAGTTAGAAAATGGGAGGAGAAATATTTCTTTTTAGGTAAAACACTTATTTCAGACATACATACAAATTTCTACTCAGAGCGTTTATAAATGTTGTTGATAATTACATTATCCTCTTTCCTGAATGTGTTTGAGAATACTATACTGTCTTGAATTAAAATTTTAGGATGTAATTTTTCCTTTGAGACTCTTGGATGCAAGCCAAGGTAAACTAAAGATCAGAAGTTGAGCTTCTGCCTCAGTTTCTTTCTTAACTTCCTGCTGTCTCTGCTGGGAACACACCTCGCGACTGGCAAGGGGCACAGCTTGTCACAGGCTGCTCATTGCCACCTTGTTGAAAACAATTTGCCTAGTAAGATGACCTGAGGCTAGTTTTGGGGGTTGTATCCAGGTGTCCTTTCCATGGCCTCACCAGCAGAACATTCAGGTCCATGCCTGGGTCTTGGTTGAACGCAGAGTCCAGACTGAGGTGGGACCCAAGCCAGGAACACGGAGCTTTTGTGCTCTGAGAGCCTAGAGGTACCCCAATATCCAATCACAAGCAAATGGTACAAGTGATGGGCTCTGCTACTCTGCTTCCATGGAACCCTTGCCTGGTCTCCCAGTTATCTTTGTCCCTGCCACAGCAGAAGAATTAAAACTTCAGTTCAGTGCCACAATATTCTCATGTTAATGGGTACATCAATCCAGGCACTGATATTGAGTTTTCTCGTCTACCTATGAGAATGATATCTTATTAATTTTTAGTCTGAAATTATATTTCCCTCTCTTGCTAGTCTTTCCTCAACCCTACAACATTTTCCACCCTAATGGGCCTTTCCCATGCTTTTGCTTAGTATCTACTATTGAACAGAAGACTTATGTGAGTCTACCATCCGCAACATCTTTATGTCTAATTGACTCATGACTCTTTTTGGATCCCAACTTTCTCTCTGACCCATGACTACTAACACCTTCTGCAATCCAAATATCTTACTCTGGAGCACAGATGGTTTAAGAGTTGGTTATGAAGCAGAGCTTTTTAATCAAAGGCATTACTTCAGACCCAGTCCTTGTTGCACAGGGCTGGAGTACATCTGGAGGAATCATACTGTCACAAGTTTAAGAGAATAAACTGTCTTCGCTCTGTAGCTGGTGGGAAAATATCTCCATGTATACAAACTCCAGGGCATCCACAGCAATATTTATATCAGATTAGATGTGTTGCTGAAAAGAGAAATCAAATCAAGCCACTCAGAAAAAATCCCCACACTCTGCACTAGGTTAATATAGTGGCACTGGAGTTGGATATCACGTTAGGGGCCACGTGGTTCTTAAATCAGGTAAAACTGCTTCCTGCTGAACTCAAGTTGACTTAAGCAGTTTTCAGAATCTCATCTAGACCTGTCCCCTAAGGAAGGTGTGGCTGTACTTCTAACCGAAATTGTGAAGTCTGGACACGTATTGAATTCCACTTATGATCTCAGCCATTAAAATTTTGTTCAACTCAATGAAAATCAATTCTACTCTTCATTTTTTGAAATTGCATCATTTCTATGTGTACTCTCTAATCTGCTCAGAAACACCATAGCACTTTCTTGTGTATGAAGCTGTAAAACAGTATAATCTCTTACAATCACAACCAATATGACTTTTATGTTCTTGATACAATATAACAAAGAAGGAATAGAAGATAGAACATGATCTTTTTGAAAAGAAAGGTCTAAACTACATTTTGAATATTTCTTTCATAAAACTAGGAACAGGCTGGTTCACATTCTGCTTCAGTAACTTCTCGTGAAGAAAATACATTTAAAAACTGATGAGTCTTTTTTCCTTTTCGTATTTGCTTTTTCTGTCTCTGAAGCTTTAAAAAATTAAATCCATAATGAAATTATTTTCTCCGTAAAGCTAGGAATTTGAAGCTAATTTTGTCTTACATACATGATGATTTCATCATAAGTATCTAGCTATTATCTTGTAATGGCTAGTCAGATTTAGTGTATAAATCTTAATTTGTGATAACCTTTGGTAAACTTTGAAATAGCAGTAATGTCAAAAGAATTTGTAAAATAGCTGTTTTTACAAATGTTAAAGCTACATCAGAGTTGGGTTTTTTTAATTGTCAACCATGCTGCAGGGAGTAAAAGTAATTTTGCATTCTAAAGAAGGCACAGCATTGGGTTTAAGTATGAAATGTTTTGTTGCCTTTTAGTAGCAATAGGGGACTGCAGCACCTGGGACAACCCTGTAATGGGTTTTACCTCAGTGCTTGTGAAAAAAAGAAAATTAGGAGAAAAAAAAATTCTCTGTTTTTGGGGGCAAATCAAGTAACACAGTGCCTAAAAGTGTTTAAAGTAAGGATTTGAGATTTAAACTGGTCACAGGAAAGTCAGTTGTATTGAAGTGGTCTCCAGGATTTCCCCAGTGTCTACAATGGCAGGGACTACAGAAACCAAGAAACCAAGGTGACTTCTCCCAAAGACTGTCCTTCCCCTGGGAAAGAAAACACCAAATGTTTAGTTGCCAGTATTTCTGTATTGCCTGGGACACCAGCTTCTACAAATATGTTTATACTCACTCCTAGCAAGGGCCTGCAGCAAGGGCAGCCCCATTCAGGGAAGATGATGGGGGCATGCAGCCAAGGGAGTGTAATTCCTCTCCCCAAAAGAGCCTTTGAGCCTCACAAGATGGGTTTCTTCTTTTATGGTGCCATCATTTTAATTAGCATAAGCACTGAAATTATCTGATAGCAGTATTGTAATGACCTCAGCTAATGCACTGGTTTTAGCACTGCGTTTTAAATGAGCTAATGAATCTAGATGTGACATGAAAATATTCCAACAGGCATTTTATAGTATTTCTGTACAAATGAAACTAGAGTTACAGTAATTAAAATGTTCTTGTAAGCCAGTAGCATTCCAGTCCTCCTACCCCTTTCAAGACTATTTGGACTAGTGTTAGCTTTTACCACTGTGATTCTCAAGCATGTAGTTTTTTCCAGACCAGAGCATGATCCACTTTTGTCTAGTTTAATCAGTCTCACAGGAGACCCCCTGACCTGCTTGCCCAGAAAAGTGAGAAAATAGAAATTCACTTGATAGTCTTGTGACCTGGAGTCAAAAATCAAACTGCAGTATCTCTCAGGAGCACTAAAATTCACTTTCAAGAAGCCATGTATTTAGAGGCACCTGCCTAAGTCCCTATTAGAAGGTGAGACCTGAGACAAGTAACTTGTACATAAAACAAATAAGGCTACTTGTATGCTGCCACTCCATATTAATTGACTACAACTGTTGAAGGTATTTACTGGAGTTGCTTAGATTTTGGGTTTGGAAGTGGGC
This sequence comes from Nicator chloris, assembly GCA_013400495.1. Lineage (NCBI taxonomy): Eukaryota > Metazoa > Chordata > Aves > Passeriformes > Pycnonotidae > Nicator > Nicator chloris. The sequence continues at coordinate 55,575 of WAAE01011551.1, read as the reverse complement.
AGAATTGTGCAGGCTGCTTATTGAGCACTGTGCTTTCTGTTTGCATTACAGATGATCAGTGAATAGCACGGCCACTTGCAGGTAGTTTGCAATATTCTCTGATTTTCACCTCTCCCATTTAGTGGAAAAGACATATGACTTTTTTAGCTTGATAATAAAATATTGTTTTTAAGGTAAGCAATATATGTCCAAAGATAATGCTTTACTGGCAGTGTGTTCACTCATTGAATCAGTTATGTATCTAAAGAGACATCTGCTAACCAAAGGAAGAATTAGAAATATTTTGTCTTGTTCCCTGTGGGACAGCAAACATCAATCAGTAGACCTGATCCAGAATAAACTGCAGTGATTTTTTTCCTGCAGAATTTAAAAGTCAAATTCCCATCCTCTTGATTTTATGGGGATAAAGACATAGTACTGTCAAAACTAGATAAAGTATTTATGGAGTAAGGCAATAATGTGGAGTGTCAGAATCTAACCATTGAACACTGAATAATTAAAAGTGAGATCATAATGAAATTCCTTTCTGCCTACAGGTGACTATTTTTTTCCTGTAACCTTTTTGTTAAATGCTAGGAGTAAGATGTAAATAAAACAGGCAAAGGCATTAAGTTACATTACAACTGCTTTTAACTTTAATGGCATTCCCTGAATCTGAAATAGCCACTGTTCCTTACAGCTTGACCTCTTTGATCTGGGAATAACTTAGCCCCTTAAGCTAGAAGGTAACACAGTCAATTATACCTCAGCACTGTTTTCACAGGAGACTTGTCCTTCCTAATGTAGATTTGGTAAAATTGATAATGTTTGTCTTATTTTTTCTTTTGCATAAGTAGAGTGGCAAGTGATTCCATTTATGCTTTTTAAATCAAAGGTGAAATAAGAATGTTCTTCCTGATCCATTCCCTAAATTTCTAGGACTTAGTGTCAACTATTCTTCTCTTACTCAAGTTTTACTCTTTGCTCTTCCATATGTGCAAAATATACAGGAAAAAAAGCTACACAATGAATTCAAATATTGCCTAAAGCAATCCAGGGGCGTGTTGAAAATGTGTGAGTGGTGCATTTATATTACAGTAGGTGCAAATAAGTGCTTGTGATTTGAATTCTACAGCAGATTTTTCCTTGCAGCGTGGTGTGGTTATGTGCGTTATGACAAGAAACCCTTTAGAAATTTAGTCCTTCAGTTGCATTTCCTACCTTTATCTGTCTATCTGGAGCTTTCCTTTTTTTCTCACTTCTTACCAAATTAGCCATGGGACAATCTTTCTCTAAGTTGCTGCCTGTAAAAGAACCCAGAGATCTCCTTCCACCTTCTGTGCTGCGGCTCAGCTTCAAGGAATTTTTTCTCTCAAGGCTGTATGAGCTTCCAGGTAGCTATTTTTCAGTTTTCTCTTTGTTAAAAAGCTGAAAAATAAGGCCACCAAACACCTCCTTTCTCTGCACCCTGTTAAATGTCTGTGTCTCTTGATGCAGGGCATCATACGAGATAGTGCCAGAAGATGCCCAGTTTGCATCTACCTTCTACTGGGATAAAGTGTAGGAGTGTATGAAGATCCTCAAAGCTACCTATGGTAGCTGAGGGACCTTAGCAACCTCACCCTTACAAAGGATGATCAGATAGTTGCTGAGATATCAGATATCGCTGGATGTGGTGCTTGCCTGTAGGCAACTTGGTTCTGCAGATGGGGACAGGAATGCTTCTCTCTGCCAGTCCTCTGTGAAACACAGATGGAGCGCAGAGAACAGGAAGGGAACCCTCCTGTCGTTCCGGTCGTCTCCAAGGAGGCAAGATGTGTGTGGGCAGCATGAAGGACTCACTAGAGACAGCAAGGTAGTTTGGCACTGAGAGCAGGAGATAACTGGTGGCAGAAGAGAGCATTTTTGTGAGGAAAGGGAGAAAACCTCACTGTGGGAGGAATGTACGTGGGAGTCTAGGCATGTTTGCTTTTTGCAGAGTCTTTAGTTTGTGGAAGATATTAGGCTTCAAATCGAGATTAAATGAGGGGAAGACCCAAAGGGTCCATAGATCAAACAAACCACTTTCAGAAAGCTGCTTCTTTTAGGAAGAGGAAGCAACAGTCAGTCTTCAAATATAGAGACTTTCTGCTTCTAAGGGCAGTAATTTTGAATGCTGTTAAGCATTGGCCAGATCCCAGGACTTCAAAATTTAGTATGGAGTTTGACACTTTTGAAAGTTGGTTTGTTTAAAAAGGGAACCTGTATTTTGTCTCCTACTCTTGAAAAGGATAGAAATGAACTATTGTGAACTATTGAATGGCTTCAATGAACTATTGTGACCAGTCACACTTTAGAAAAAACTACACAGTTCACCTCAGTGTTGACTGCTTCTCCAAGTCTGTCCTAGGAGATATTTCAACTGTGATTAAGATTTCCAATTATATTACAGCTGGAAGGATAAAACACATCAATAAAAGCAGAATAAAACTGCAGGGCAACCTGAGGACAATAAAGTAGCCAAGCCACAGGGAAGGAGAAAGAAATTCACTAATAAAAATCTAAGCTGCTATGAAATGCCTTTCAGTCCAGCTTCTCAGAGCAAAATGCACATTTCTGTTGCTTTTAATCTGGAACAAACTGAGGCACAAGGCACTGAAATGACAAAGTGAAAGGGCAAATGTAGAGAAATGTCCTGTAAACATGGAACACAGAGATGTCATTTGCCGTGGAAAACTGTCAGAAGCCCGTTGGAAGGCAATTTTCAGTGGTAAAGTTGTATTTCTTATTTTCTTTCATTTTTGACAGGAAAAAACTTATGCTTTTCTGTATTTCTCTAGGAAGTACAATTCTATATGGAAGAAAAATGAATTTGGGCTAAATTGGAAACATTTAGCATTTAGTTTGATTTCTGCTTCAGAATGTAGTATGGAAATAGGATAAATAAAAATTCCATTTTAAAAATTAAATTCTTTATTCAGGGAATACTTCAATATGACATTTTGACATTATAATTCTTCCACTTTTTATTTCTTTCTTCTATAGTATTCCCCAAAATTCACACAGTTTAGCAATGTATTTTTAATTTTGTCTGCATTTCCTGGTGGAAAATCGTTCCCTTAAAATTTTTTGTCTGTCTCAATTTCAGTCATGTATCTATACTATCCTTCTGCTTATGCAAAATTGTCCCCTGAAGTATATTTTACCAATTCTTTGTCCAGTCTTGCTATAAATGTCTCAGACAATGAGACTCCCACTAAAAGATTACTCCACAGTCTAATAGATCTGTCAGAAAGATTTTCCTGAAACTCAGACTATATTTTCCTTGTCTTAATTTGGGATGTCATGGAGCAGCTCATGAAATGCAAGCATAGTAAATCACTTGAACCAGATGGTATTCATCAGGGGGGGTTCTGAAAGAAATAAAGTGCAAAAGAGGGAAGATACTGGCAATAAATCATTAAAAATAGCAGCTGTTCCTTTTAAAAGGGAAAATCCAGCCTGTACTTACAATAAAAATTATAATTCTTTTTTAACTGAATAAAAGATCATTTTCAAGAATGGCAGCCTGATGAGCTTAATCTCAGCTTCAAGGAAATCTACTAACAATCTAACTACAGTCCAAGTATTAGATGATTATAATTTTAGACCAAACCGTGGCATCTCCCACAGGGGTAAATAATGACTCTCTGGCGTGAGAGAAATCTTTTGAAGAAAAACAGCCATAATTGTGTAGGGAATTTCATTCTAGAAAAAAATTCATAACTGAATGGCTCTAACATTCTTGGATTTTTAAAAAATTTTCTGGAAAGGAGTCTCTAGAAGAGGCGTTCATTGGAGTGGGAGTTTGCTGTTACTGAGCTGGATCATGTAAATGAAGGCTCCCAATGCTAACATCTTGGGAGGCAGCAGGGAAGGAGTTTATCACACCAGGTGTCCAAACCTGCTATAGTAATGTCTGTCATGATAAGATATTTATTTCACTTTAAAATGCAATGTGCTTGCATTACAATAGGCAGGGTGAAGGAAATACACCGAGCAAATGGAGCATGAGCAAGTTAAGATTTGTGATGGTCCCTAGGTCTGATGGCAACCCTTTTTCCTCCTCAGCTTCCAAAAGAATGCTTTCTCTCAGCCAGTAATCTCAGGAAATTCAGTGCATCCCGCTCTACTTCGGATAAATTTTCCACCAGTAGAATTTAAATAACAAATAAACCTCTCCCTGTGAACTTTATGTCAATTATCTCATAGGTAACTCAAAACGTGACACAAGAAGGACATATTTCTGTTTTCTTAAGAAGCATGTATTTGTATTAAAAAGCAGGAGCAAGACAAATTGGTATTTCCATACAGAGATGAGGAATTACATTTATTATTATTCAGATCTTATCTCCAATTATGTTACAAGTTTAGCAGGTATTCCTGGGGCTTGAACCACCTGTTGAGAAAATCTCCCTGATTAGTGTTGCATGAGCAAGTTATAGGAGCAGAATTGTGAACAGAGATAGAAAAAGTGGTTTAAGAAAGAGAAGCACAGAGAGCAAAAAGCTGCTGGGAGTCACGTAAAAAACCAGAGAGGACTGACAGTTTTAAAAGAATTATTCATTCATCTGAGTGCTTTGGGCAAGGAAAGGTAAATTATTTCTTTTCTGCTGTGTCATTGTGATGCCTACTTGGTTTGGATTTTCTTTCTGTAGGTCTTGTTCATGGTGACTCCATAATTCTGCTAGATCCATGCCATCAAATCTATCTGCAAAACTTCCTTCCTAACATTCACTTTGTCTTCTGTAGGCATCACACATTCAGCCCTGACTCTGGCTGTTTCCATTTCCCATCTGCATTTGCACTAGATAAAGCCTAAGTCCCTATAGAAAGTACACTGGAATCCCTGTGTGGAAAGACTGATCTACAGTCTACAGATAGCCCAGGAGGATATATCTGAGGGCCTGCTTTATTCCTGCAGAAAGGGCTTAAAGGAAAGGGATTGTTGCAAATACTAACTCCACCAAAGGTTTTCCACAAGAAAACCTGGAAGGCTGCCCCAGAGTCAGTACCAGCACTGTTCCTATAGCACTAATTTTACTTGTGATTATTTTGACTTCAAAACTGTCAGCAGAAAGAATAGAGAATTCCATCTAAGCATGTGAGGATTGCTACTGAAGTCTTTGGAAAAAATTTACGTTGGCTTAACTAGAAATGTATCCGAAGGTTTTTCTCGCTAGAAACTCCTGTATTGTACAACAGTACCTTTTACACCTTTTACTGTGCAAAATAATCATTAAAAGACAGATTCTTACCATTCCACAGGTACTCTGGCACAGCACTGTAGTATTTTACGCCTGCCTGCCCTTCCACAAAGTGACAGAGCTGCAGTCTCAAAGAGTAGTTGAGATCCTGTCCTTGTATTACCTTGGTTAAGGATTCCTCCACAAAGTAGCAATTTTAGGCAGCTTGCTGAGACACTTTTCCCTTCTCACTACTAGCTGATGCCCAAATGCAAATCTCTCTAAGAAATCCAAATTCTGGGCCATTTTCCACACAAATCTGAGCGTATTCTGCTTGGATTTAGTATTATTAGCACTGAAATCTATGTGCAAAGGAACTGGACATGATAAAGAAGAGAATGTGTTCCATTTTTGTGATTTCTCAACAAGATGGCTAAATCTTAAGAGCAAACAAAAAGAATTAAAAAGGAAAAAAGTCCCCAAGAAATGACATTTTCTTTTGCCAAGTGTAAAATTCATGTGAGCCACCTGAGCCAGGTGTGCTCTGTGGTCTTCCTGCAGCCCTAGTGCCGTGGTTATCCCAAGTGAGAGATGCACTGGAGTGCTCCTTATGCCACTCACACCCAGGTTTCTCTCCAGTCTGCAAGGGGATGCAGCCCCTACAAGGTCAGGAAGCAGCCATGGTTCATTGCCAAGACTGCACTACAAAACAAGCATACAGCCATTGCCATCCAGTCTCATCCTTACTTTTTTTCTCATACAACCCTTCCGGTATTATGGTTATGTTGCCTTCAGCAGAATTTGTTTGATATGCAATGGGCTCGCGGAATATCATCAAATTCCACAGTAGCCTCTTTGACTGAAAGCTATTTTTGGAAGACTATGACACCACTCACTCAAAACCTTTGAGATTTCTCAAAATATATTTGTATTTGGTTTGCATTCATCTCTTTTTGAGGTCTGCATTTTTACAGGGTAATCACTGTACTGTGAGTGCTGCAGAAACCTCTCCTTTGCATTGCTGTAGGAGCTTAGGTTGTAAGAACTGCTAGAGATATTCAGAATTTACCATGAAACAGGTTTTGTTCCCTCTAATGATTTTTGGCATTAATTATGCTCTGCTTCTCAGAGATGTTATATGAAATTTCTACTAAGCTATCATAGAGAGTGACAGACACATAACACAATTGGTGATTAGTGTTTTGGGGCACAAAATGGGTTCTTCCTGGTATCTAGATCCATGGTAGGCCATTGAAGATGATAGACCGTGCTGCTGTCGATTTTCATTTAGAGCTAAATTGTTCATATTAGGTTGTGTCACTTCCTTAGTAGTTAGCATAATTTTAATCTACTACTTTGCTAACCTATTACTACCATGATACAAAACCTTGTCGGTTCATGTGTCTTTGAAGATTGCTCCCAGAGTCGTCCCATCATTTCCTTCCAGGAAAGGAAGCGTTGCCTTGCTCTGGTTGGCTTGGAGTTCTGTGTTTAATGAGGTGCCACCTGGGTATGGTTCTTCTCCACTTAACTTAGAGCAGGTTCTCAGATCTAGAATTCTCCAGAGTTAAACATACAATACACAAGTGTGGTGAAGACCTCACCACTTTCAAAGACACAGAAAAAAATCTTTGATTGGAATAAAAAAAGATAGACTTCCAATATATAGGGATTATATCGTGTGAAAGGAAAACATTGTGCTTTTTTGCCCCTTTTTGTAGATAAAACATTAGGGGATAAAATAGGGAATCATATTCCTCTTTTGAAAAGCTTACGACTTAGATATTTGAAGAAAAATCAATGTGACATTTGGATACACTTTGAAGTTCTTTCACAGCTTGAAACTTCACAACTTTTGTCTCTCCCTTTTTTTATCAACTGTATTCATTACATTTCCATATAAAGCAGCCTCCTTGTTAAATACCATCTCTTTCCCTCTTGCTCTTTTCCTCTTGCTCACTCCCTCTTTTCCCATTTTCCCCCCTCCTGGCACTTTGCTCTCCAGGAGTACGGAACACTTTCTCTCAAAGGTAGCAACACACCATTCAATTAAAGCTCCGGCCTTTGTAAGGACAGATAATAACTTTGATCGCTGCATTTGTATAATTAAGGGACAGGCCTCTGGTTTAAAGAGGCTCCTCTCTCGCCTTTGAAACAGCCAGAGCGTGATGAGTTTTCTGCGGCACCAGCGCGGTAGGAAAGTCCCCGTCTCCTTTGGTGTCACATCTATCTGCGGCCCCCAGCCTGCCCGTCCCTGTCCCAGGGCCGACGATTAGGCAGCCCCCCGCTGGCTGCAGATGGAGTGAAGCAGAGCGATAAGGGAGGCTGCCTTTCTGCCCTGCCTCAGATCGGCGCGGGGAGAGCTCCTCTTCACAGGCAGCCCCAGTGTAAGCCGTTTAAACAAGCGTGCAGGAAATATTGGGGTAATTACCAAGCGCAGGGAGGGGGTCTCCGGCTGTCAGCGGCATTGAGAATGGATTCGAAAACCCGCTCAGCAGATTAATTGATCCTTTTTCTGCAGCCCGTCTTTTGAATAATTCTCGCAGCAGCAGCACATAGCCAAAAGTTGGGAGAGTGCAGCGGGCCGAGGAGAGGCATCCTCATCCACAGACGTGCATATTTACTGACGTCTGCATCAGGCTTTCTTCTCCGCCAGAGCATTAAGAATTTTAGCGATAATTCATGCTTGCTAAATTTGTTTTCTGTAATAAGATCAAGCCCACAAAGGGAGAATGAAAAGCAGTGCCGCCCGCGCTTCCTTATCAGCGGTGGTGCCAGCGAAGTGCTGTGATCGCAGGAAGCTGCTCCGAGGTGCTCTCGCCTGCTACTTCATTCAGTTTACTTAGGAAAGAGTTCGCCGCAGTTTTAATTTTCAGTTTCGCACCAGCGAAGCGGCCGCCAGTTCAGTGGAGCAGTGGTGGCCAGCGGCCCCCACGGAGAGCGGCCAGGCTCCTCTCCATCCCGGCAGGCCACTCAAGTGGAACATCAGCCAAGCGGCAGGTTTGTTGCTGGGGAGATGAGTACCAGCCTCTCGGTTCCGTCTGCCCCTGCCCTCACTCTTCCCAGCTGGTAGAGGAGGGAAACTGGCAGCGAAAATCTTGATGCTGTACCCACTTGTCACATTTGCCTGGCAGAGGATGCGCCAACAGGAGGGAAATGGTGTGCGGCGCATTTGCAGAGGTGCACGTGTGTCTCCTCTGTAGCTGCATTAGCACATTAGCAGGTATTCTGTGCCTAAAGCAGAGGAGGATGGGGCAGCAAGAGCTTGCAAGTGTTGCTCTCCTGGGTGGCTAATATTAATTGCTCATTTAATGAAAATAGAATAATGTTCTGTGATTTAGATGCTGTGCTGCAGAGAGGATTTCAAAATTCTTTATTAGCACTATCCTAGCAACTTGAGATAGAGCAAGTGTCAAAAATGTCCTGATCTAATTTTGAATACCTATATTTGCACAGAATGATCTAGTACCTTGGCAGTTTCTGTCAGGGCACTGTTCAATTCAGACTGCATTTATTTGGCACGCAAACTGCTATCATACTAAAATACAGTGAAGAGAGCAATTAAAATCCATTTCTGTGATGGCTGTCAGCTTCTTCATACAGGACTTTTCTAGTACTGGAGAAGCTCTCTTTAGAGCCCAAAACTGACAAGTGTGTTTTCCCTGTCTCCATTTTTCCCTGCCTTCACCAATGTTATTGGTACATCTGTGAATGTCATATCCCTCATTCACAAAATACCAAGGGCCAGACTTTTGCAATTAAATTGCAAACATTTGTGCAAGGGAAATTGTGTCCTGAGATTACGTGGGTTTGAGAGACCAATGATTCACATGACTCACAGCCGGGCAGATGTCCGATCTGCCACCGTGTGCACTTCTCTTTCGCAGGCACAGGCACAGACACCCACATGGAAAGCCTGTAAGTGCTGGCATACGCAGGGTCACACTACAAGGCCCTGTATTCTGCATAATGCCCTCAGCAACCCTCATTTCTTGTTTGTTGTTAAGAAGTTTTCAAATGGAAAATTCCCTATAGTGTAGGCAGATGCATTTAAGAAAATTGCTAGGACTACTGTGACGATGTGCTTGTACACCTCCATCCTTCTGTCCTATAAAATGGTGAGAAACGTGTCTGGCTGATTTCACAGGGTCTCCCTCAAGTATTCTTACATGTTTTGATCCACAGGTCTTACGTTTCTTCAGGCTTGGATGTCATGAGAGAATAGAAAGAATCACAAATCTCATTTGACACTACGAATTTTACCTGTATTTGCACTACAGTGCAAAACAGAAGAGTCCAGCTTCATCACGTTCAACTGCACTCCATTTTACATCCAGGTTTACCCTTATATCTCAGGGACTGGGGTGCCTACAGAGCTAGAAATGACAGGTTGTCTCCTTTCCTGCCTGTTTTTGGCCATAGCTTGGTTGTTGATAAGTAGTAAAGATAGGTATCTGCTCAGGCAGAAGGCTGAGGACCTGTCAGCCACTCCAGCTAGTCACAGGATAGTCACAGGACTCCACTTGCTAAGGCTGTCACAGACCAGGAAAGCACAGAGAAGTACTCTTAAGTACACTAACCACTAGTCATATAAAGAGATTTTCAACAGGCCAGTGAAGAAAATCCCTTTAGCTGTCCATTTTTTAAAATCCACTTGTATCTGTGCAAATAACTGTTTGCAAGGGAATGCATTCCTAGACCCCAGAAAAGGGGCTGTGGTGTGGCTGTGCTGAGGGTCTGGATGCACCTGTACTGACAACATCACACATGTGGGAGCCAATTTTGTTTTGAAAAGAACAGTGTGTCTATAGCTTGCACTCTGTCATAATATATGTGAAAATAATATCCTAGTTCAAGTGTATGCAGCATAAAGGAAACCTTTGGTACAGTGCGTCTTCCTGAAATTAATCCCCAGCTCCTGAAACATACCCATTCTGAGGAGAAGAAACAAGGCTTGAATGCATTCCAAAGAACCATGTTGACATCACAGCTGCTGTTTTTAATACCCCACTGTGCAGGGTAGCATCCTGAAAGAGACTAAAAGCCTCTGTCCATCTCCTCATGCCAGATCCAAAGCAGGTGGCTGTTAGAACTGTCTTTTTCCGGTTGCCAGGCTTTCTTTTGGGGATCCATCTTAGAGGCAAGTGCAGTCTCCAGTGGGGCTTGCACCAATTATTTACTCTGTTTATATGTAGCTAATTAAGTGATAATCCTAAAGAATCAGGATAGTTGTGAAATTATTACTCACAAAGCACAAGCTGAGCAAATTATTTGTTTGTTTCTTCTGTTTATGCCCATATCCATATACTTTAAGACTGATGATTGAAAGTTTGTCACTTCACCTTGGGATGTAATTATGCTGTCAAAACTGGAGTTAAAGATAGAATAAGTTAGGTTGATGGGGGGAAACCCCAGAGTTTTGGGTTCAGGGAAGCTGTAGTGCAAAAAAATCTGTGGGTTGGACCTAGCTGTGACATCAGAAATATTTTTGAGTTCCCTATCAATGTTAAATGCTGGAAGGACCACCCTTGGTCACAGGAGAGGTTCAGAGATTAGTGGTACAGTTTCAATGGCATAGCATCTCTGCAGATGTGTGATGGTCTCCTGGTGTGGCTGCTTCAGAGCCCATTTTAGGGAATAAACCAGGCGGATGAGCCCCACCACGGACTTTTCTCTCAAACTATTTTATGATGAGAAAGGAGTACTGAACTGGGCTCCTGCATGCAAACGTGTTTAGTTATGATGATGTCTGCATGGATGGGGTTTGTCTTCGTGTTCAAGCCATTATATAGCCAGACCAGGTTAAATAAAATGAGGTGCTTAGCACTCCTTCAGTAAGCAAAGCTAGCACATAAAATGTGCTAGGATACTCCTAACTTAGATTTTCAAAGTTTTTTGTATAATCAGCAAGGCTGTAAAAGTGCTGCTTTTAAATTTTTAGCAACCGTTTGATACCTCTGAAGTCTCAGGTACATTCCCAGGGTTAACTAAAGCCTAGTTCAAGATTCTCAACACTGTCAGTAGTGGGATCACCAGCTGGAAGTGGTGCAAAAGGGCATCTTGATAGATGATAATTTGCAACTGCTTTGCATGGAAATAACTTTCCATTTCTTCTTCCCTTTCTCTTCTGTGCTGTCTTCACTGTCTTGGAAGAAGTATGACTGAGGAAAGATGTCTCAGAGGTTTAGTAAATCACATGGGATCCTGTACTAGATAAACTTTCAGGGATTCTCACTATATAAACTTTGTCTTGGATCCAACATAGTTGTTCTTCTGTTGACCCTTTTTGCTTTAATCACTTTCTTGTGTTTTGCTTTAGGATGCCCTATTACTGCAGCTGGGAAATTTTGGTTGTTTGACAGTGTTCTTGCAGGAAAATTACCTCCTGCAGTGATACAAATGTGGTGGGCTTTAGTTTTAAATTATGAATTATTGCAATTCCTTTGATTTATGTTGAACATTTTAATGTACAAAAATAAGAGGAAAAGATTTATTTCTGTTTGACCTCATGTGATGAATCCAAATGAGAAGAATTCGAGTTTTTAAAATAGAAGAGCTAAGGCAGTTTAATTGCATTGTTTTCCATATTTCTTTTCCCTTTTATTTCTAAATAATTTATCAGTTGGAGTTACTCAGTGTGGGAGCAAAAGGCACCCTTTCTGGAGGCAATGGGAACAACCACCTACAATTATTACTGCTTTAGGTCAAGTGCTGTAGAAAATAACCAATCCTGTGTGCATGGCAACTATTTTAGAGACATCTCAATAAAAAGTATATAGAAGGATTGACAAGATGGATGGGTGAACTGAGCAGAACCAAGCCTTTCAGTCTTTTTACATCAGATGTTCAGCTCACTGGGAGTTGGAGCTGTACTGTGCAAATGAGTTTGCAGGATTGAGACCTTAGCTAACAAGCTGTGCAGAGAGTAGGAAAAAGATCAGCCCTCATTTTGATATAATCAGATTAAATAAAAATATAAAATTGAGTTTTTTCAAAATAAAAAGGGAAAAGAAGAAAAGGATAGGGAAAAATATAGGTGAAGAGAAAACAAAGCAGAAGGATTTAGCAATCAGAAAAAAACCCCACTATTTAGCAAGGAGATGCATTTTATTTTAACGTTGGTTTAAAAAGATTGAAGCATATCTTTGGAACCTGAAGTTGGTACTTTCTTCAGTTATCATAGTCTCTGTCTCTTGAATCATGCAATGTAAATCTGTTACTTGAGATTCAACGGCTTGTTTAAAAGGACACTCCCAGTTTTGAGGTCTATGCAGCGGCTCATACAGAACCACTGAGTTTTTGACAGATCTGTTTCTTCAGTGTAAAGGACAGGCCTTTTGCCCTGATTTGTGTTTGAATGCTGCTGCCCATCCGGTTCCTATCTGCCCTCACCCCTGTCTCTCCTTGGATCATCTCCAGTTTCAATTTCAAATCTCCGTGACAGCTATTTCAGGTAAGCACTGCCTTCCAGTGTACTGCTGGCTCAGTGCAGAAAAAAACACAGGAGAAAGAAAAAGATAAGGAAAAGGGCAAGACTGTTTGAAAGGAGTTTTACCATTATTTTTATTTGCAGTTTCCTTAAGGGTTATTTGTAACAGTAGTACATATAACATTTTTAAGACATGTTAAGTCATCAGCAGTGTCTTTAAATTTTATCACACAATTCGATGTGGAAACCTTGTTCATGTGTTTTACATGCTTGTAAACTGCAGACAATCTTGCTCCAAAATAGAGATGGGTAGACAACCATCACATAAAAATCTGACAGAGTGCCTCTAGTGAAGTCCCAAGTCCTTGCTGGTACCATTTTGCTTTCAGAGGAGTCTCACTGAATTTTTCTATTGCCAGGAATGGCCAGTAACTTTTCACACCTTTCCTGCAGAAAGATTTCACTAGGGTGGAATGAGACATGACAGAACATCCCATTTCTTCAGCATTTAAATTTAATCAAGTCCTTTTGTCTTTGCTGAAGACCTCTTAATTGAAATACAGATTTTCAGAAGCTGATTTGTTTGGGGGTTTTTGCCTGTCTCACAGGCACTGAGTTCCTATTTCTACTTGGTTTAAATAGCTAAAATAATGAGTAAAGGCTGTTTAGGGATGGGGGAAAGCAATGGGGGCAACCACAGGAAGCTCTCCAAGTTATTCTCAGATCTGGCCTTGTAATTGATCTCTCTGAGGCTGGACATTTGAGTTTGCATCATTGTGCCATATCTCACACAAAATGATCCAAAAGAAGTCAAAACAAATCAAGTTCCCATTATCTGCAGCACTAAAACATAAAGATTCATCGTTTCAGACACGTCAGAAAACATCCCTCTGCTGTATAAAACCTACCTCTCAGCAAAGGCTGTGATGAGGGGACTCTGCAGTCCCCACACCTCTGCTTTTCTATTTAGCAGAACCAGACATCCCACACTGGCTGCTGTGGGCCAAATAGTAGGGGGGTCAAGCTTGAAAGGTGTGCAGCTATGGCCTAGAAATTATCTGGGTGAACACTAGCAATCTATCTCCTCATGTGAAAGTAAGATAATGATAATTAGACTGAACAGGGCATCCTTTCCACTCCACCAGCACCACCAAGTACTTAAATCAGCTGGGATCCTGATGTGCTGCTAAAGAGCTTAGTCTGCCCACTTTATGCTTTTTATTCATAACTTGCACCTCTATGCAGAGGTGATAATTTCCTAATAAATAGCAAATTCAACCACATTATACCTGTCAGACAGTTGCAAATACCTAGAGACGCTATTACACAAAAATGATTGTGTATTCCGCATTTTGGGAAAAAAAAAACAGTGTGTGTCAGATTAATGAGGTTATGAGCAAGTGAGCAGAATAAACCAGTAAAATGTAATTAAGCCATTTAGCACTCCATAAAAACAGGAACACATAAAAAAGTAATGCGAACCACAGGGTGCAGTTACTTACCAGCCCCAGTATGTCAGTAGGACTTAAAGGAGCCCTCTCTTTTTTTTTTTTCCTTCCACTTTCAAGGCAAAAAAAAAAAAAAGCTCAAATCACTTTGAGCTTTTAAAGTTGTCCATCCATGTGCCATCCACATTGTATGTTGTGCTCTCCCTCGCTACCCGTTTTCCCCCCTTAAAGTCTTCAGCAGGAGAAGGATTTTTTTAAAGAAATCACTTGATTTTTTTTCACTCTTTCCAGCTGCAGGCACTCCCACTTCTTTAGGATTTGTTACCATGTTCTCCCTTATGTAGCAGAAAGTGTAAACTCATCAGGATGCAAATACACCAACCAAATTTGGTAATGTGTGACATACTTTGGTTTTCTGCTTCTGTGTAAGTCACTTCATTAGGGATGCCTGGACAACTGAGCCCTAGGAATCACAGAACTGCATCTAGGGAGACAGTGAGAGGGAGTAAATATGTGTTCATTTCAGGTCTGAACTAGACTCTCAGAGATAACCCACAGCAGATGCAGTTCAGCCAAGATATTTCCATCACAGAGAACAGAAATTTCAAATAGTTGTTGTCTATCAAAAGTGGTAAAAGTAGATTTCATTGTGTATAGAGCCATTCTGAATGCCACTATGCAAGAGGAAAGGGATCAAAGGGAGAGAGCTTAACATGGTTCCAGGGTGTGTTAGATTCCCTCTAGTGGCTGATCTTCCAGAATTTAATAAATTACTATTGGCAGGAGCTAATACAAATATAGTCCCTCATTTAGCTGAAGTGGTAGATGTTCAGATCATGCTGACAATACCTGTGGGGAATTACAGTAAGGCATGAGATGAGAAGAGGCAAGAGGGAGGAACCAGCGTGTTAGCCAAGAACTGCATCCAAAAAGGGAACTTCTGGAAGAGACACAGGATATGATGTGCCAGCAGTGGCTTGATGTGACAGATGAATGGCTCATGTCCTACAGAAGCCTGGATGTAGTGATGGCCTGAGGATTTACATGCTTCATGATAACAGAGAGCTAAAGAAGTGAACTTCAGTAAACCCAGAGAAATTCTTTGGCAGGTTCTCACAGGGAGGAGTACAAACACAAAGAGGAGAGTTGGAAGTTTCTAGGGGACAAAACACAAAAAGCTAACCAGAAAACAATCCATCCCAAAGTGAATAAAATAGAGTGGTTGTAATAAGACACTAGAATGCAACACTAGGAGCTATTGAATAGCTCGAAAATCAAAGAGGAAAGATAAGCAGAAACAAGGTGCTGGAGGCTGTAAAATAATACATAGCCATGCATAGACATGATCAGAAAGACTAATGAAGAAATAGAATTGCAATTAGTGATGGACATAAGAAACAACATAATATTTCTATAAATATGGTTCCTTTATGGGAGACAGGGGAAAATACAATCTCTTGCCTTAGGGCAGAGAGGAAACGTTCAGCTTCTTTCTTTATTTAATGTTAAAAAATAACGAGCTTGTAATTGCACCTCTGATACGATTAACAGCAGTTAATGAGAGGACAAGAACCCTGGCCAGATAGTCATAGATCAGGTCAAATAACACTTAGATAGAGTTAGTGTGCTCCAGTCCTTAGGCTGGCTGAAATGTACCCTCCGAGTGTTTAAGAGATTAGGATGAGCTGTTGCTGGGTAGTGATTAACACTCTGTAGGGAAGGGTGAATTCCAGAAGACTACAAGAGGATGGACACAATTCTTACTTTTTTTTTAAAAAAAAAAGGAAGGAGGAATAAAAGAGAATGGGAATTAGAGACTAAAAGGCTGGTTTTCTGTACCTTAAGAAAGTGTAAAGATTTTTCCAGCTCCGAGAGGCTGCAGGGATAAGATCCAGCAAACAGGGATTTATCAAGAATAAAACATATTGAAACAAGACCTTGATGAGCAGCATTGCACCTCCAGTGGGTACTGCGAGGAGGCAAAGGATGTGGCATCAGGGCTTTGGGCCCATTCCCCTGTGTCATTCTTGTAAGCAGCCTGAGAAACTATGGCCCAGGTAAAACTACCATCAGGGTGATGTAAAACCGAAATCAACACGGTGTTCCAAACAGAGCACTGGAAAATGCTGTCTCTGTCTAGGGCTGAGAGCCCTGTGCACAAAGGGGAGCTGGGATCAGGCTGCTCAGGTACATGGCAGAGGTGTGACTTGGAGCTGGTATTCTGCATTCTGAGGAATACACTCCAAATGAGAGTCACCAAGGCAATAGTGGCAGCTTCATAGGGAGCTTGTGCCTTCTGTGGGGCTGGCTCTGTTTAAAGTCTCGTTGCTCAGTTTTAAAGACGTGTGCAGTTAAGTGGGATTTGCGAGTGTGTTGTGAAGAGAAAAAAGATAGCAAGGAGCATGGTTGTCCTCTAAAGTTTCAAATCCTTAGTTAAGGGGCAGAAAGTTCCAAATTTTAGATGATGGTGACCTTTTGAATGTGTGGCTTCAACTTTCTCTTCATAACTTCTTTTTAGACTGCGAAAATTGAAAGGACCATTTTTTAATAAAATAGCCTGACCTCATACTTACATAGACCTTTCCTGAGTTAATTCCTGTCTTAGTTTTCTTAGTTAACTAAAGAAACTCTTTTATTGATAGCATTTACAAATTTAGGAGTCTAGCACAGATATTTCTTAAATTGTTTCAGTGATTAGTAAAAATGTCAATTTAAATTCTACTCTGTTTCTGACTTTTACTTCTGGATATTGTTATATAATTTTATTATCAAAATTTTCTTTCCTGTTACATAAAGACACAGATCAAGTTATCCCTTAACCTCTGATGAATGAACTACATGGCTGTCCTGGGGTGTATATGTTTCCTTTCCAATCCTCTAATGATTCTCACTCATTTTCTCTGAACCCGCTCCAATTTATCAACATCCTTGATGAATCATGGACATCATATTTCATTCATCATATAAACTCCCAAACCTGAAGCTCTAGTGCCAAATCCAGATTTAATATAATTCCCTTCTGCTTGCCTACAGAATTTTTCCTGTTTATTCTTCCAGGGACAGTATTGACTCTTTTGGATGCAGCCCCATGCTGGCACTCATGTACTATTATTTGACCACTATCATTACTAAATGCATTCTGGGGATCCTGAAGTAAATTCCTGCTATCCTCTAAGTGTCCTACACTTTTGATTCCTGGATATATTCCTTTACATGTAGCTGTGTTACAGCACTAAGGCTTTGCCCTTTTGTCTAACTGAGCAGGTGCTTTTCTTTTTTATCAGCCATTTTTGTGGTTTAGGTTGTGATTTTCTCTGGTCCTCCAGGACATTGATAAAACTGCTGAACATATAAGGGCTAAAACCTGATCACTGTACAGCTCTGATAAAAATTCTGTCTATCATTGATGATTCTCTAATTTGACTCCATTAAAAATGTGCTGTGCTTGTTTTCCATTGCTCCAAATTCTTGGTCAAAGTCCCAGACCAGCCATCAGGTCATCTTGACTAGATGCTGTATATCATTTGTGACTTACTGAGAGGGTGGATGCCAATCTTCAAATGTTTCTGCTGTGTGACTGCATGAAGTCGTGCTAAACACTTGGGAGTCAAAAGCAAAGCCCACACCATACATGAGAAATGCTGTGTGTTGGGGGAGGGATCAATAATTACATTTTAGTGTGGCACTGCAGCGGTATGTAGTTCATCTTTGACTAGTTTCTGTGAAGATCAATGTGAGATTTGAGTGAATTAGTGTGGCTAAGTGTTTGCAACTCAATAGCTGTAAAATTATGATAGATACCTTAATATTACTATATTGGCTTTCTAGAATATCCCACAGAGGTTTGGGTTGTTTTCTTCTTTTTTCTTTTTTTTTTTTTAAATCACTTTATTTACATTCGTAACCCAGTTCTGAGCCAGGGTATGAATTTTCCTGACATATTTCTTGTGTCTTTTTATCTGCAAAAACTTCAGGCATTATCCTTAGTAGTAAATTTATTTAGAGAATGTCATCAAAATCCCACTAATATTTATGTAGTTTTCTGAAAAAATATTGTATTGTCTTCCTTGATCTATTTTTAGAACTTTAAAATTAAAATATCTTGTTACACTGGATTAATTTACATGCCCTGATTTTTTTATTATATGTATAAAATATCACCATGCACTAATCTAAGTGAACTCAGAAAAGGAAAGAATTGCTGATATTCTCACTTTGCAGACTGACCCATTTTTTAATGATATTTGAGGAGTTAAGGGCCACTAAGTTAACATATATTTTCTACTTTGAGTGTCAAAATGCAGACAATTAGGTTTATGTTTGACTTTGGCATTCAGTCCTGAGTTTCGGGAAAGTGCTGAGCCTTTTCAGTTTCCTCTGAGTGCTGGCAAGTGCCTGCAGAAGTGCATGCTGTCATCTGATGAGGACAATAAGGAGAGCATCAGCAGCATTCCTTTTTTTATTCCATCATATATAACATGCTTGTCAAACAAAATACAGCATGGTGAGGTAATGACTGCGCTGCGTGAGCAAGTTTCCGAGCAGGAGGCAAAACCCCTGGAGCAGTTATGCTGTTCCAGGACCTGAGCCAGAGCTCTCCGTGTGCCGTGCTGTGAGTAGCCAACGTGGGGGTCTGAAATCATCCCTGCTCTGCGCCGTGCAGTCACGGCCTAGCGACAGCATTTGGGGCTTTTTCACGTGCTGCCTGAGCATTGTGTTGTCTCTCGGGTAAGCCAAGGCCCCTGGAGGCCCTGGGCAGGAGGAGGGTACCTTTATCAGGTGCCATGCGGGCGGGGGACAGGGCTTTGGTACCCCCTGCCCGGCAGCGGTCTGCGCCTTCCTCCGGCCGGGCGCAGGCACATAATGGCACAGCTCGAGCTCCGGATGGAGGCGAGGAAGGAGCATGCTGAGAAAAATAATTGAAAACGAAGCTGCATTTAAAAGTAATCAAATTACTCCTTGGGATTAAATTTTTAGAGCCAAATTTTAGCCCTCGTTCCGTGGCAGTGTGTTGGCAGGACTGTGTGGCTTGGCCCGGCTCCATGCCTGGGGAGAGTTTACTACTTTTCTGAGTAAATAGAACATATGAAGCCAGACTCTCATTGCTTTTATGCCTAAGTAAATGCACCCCCTTTTCAATTGAGCCTCTCTGATTTATACATACGTTCATGAAAGAAAACAGAAAGAGAATGGCTCCACAGCTGCTAAACCCTTGCTGACTCTGCTTCCAGAGTGCTCAGGGAAAGCACTGGTAATGAAAGATAAGAGGGCGTGATTACTTGGGGTCTGATTACTTCTTCAGAGACCTGGACCCGCTCTTTCAGCTACAAAGTGACCATCAGGATGAGGAGTGTAATTCCGCTGTGGCGTCTAAGAAAGGTAAAATTCCATTGTTCAAGGACTCCGCCCTTAAGAGCACCAGGGGATTTATTCTAAACTGTTTGCCTTACTGCCTTCGGACATTTTGTCAATGAGAGCAGTTACTACTACACAAGAGTAGGAGGATGCTTTATAGCTCCTCTAAAGGAGAAGAAAAAAGATGTTCAGAGTACAGGTGTTATATCTCTGGTCTTCCAGACCACTGCAATTCCCAAAAGCCTCATCATGGAGCTGCCAGGTTTTGGTGTTCAAAAAATTAAATCTGTCACTGAGTTGCACTGCCTGTGAGAAGATCTCAAAAGGAGCAAAACACTGCAGGTACCAACCATGAAGATTTTTTTTGTGGCTTATATCTTCAACAGGCACCTCAGTGACCCTGGGTATATATTTGTGTGAATGTTTAAGCTGAGCTCAAATTAATAGTTAAGCAAAGAGGGGTAAAACTGTTGGGGACACTATATATGTGTATATATATATAAATAGACTACAACTAGCAGTGACAAATACAGCAGCCTAAGCTCTGTTCCACTGAGGTGTTGCATTATAACATATGTATCTGTCTTGCCCAGCTCTTATGCTGAGCCCCTCCACATGCTATTTGAAGATTTTTGTGTCATATATCCTACACTGTGCTCTGACAGTATCTAGGCACTACAGAGTGAGTTAAGAATGGACTGACACTTCGAAGACTGTCCCTTGCTGTTAGCTTAGCACTGTTTCATGTGAAAAATATCTTCAGAATGGCTGTTTCTTTCTCAGATAACAGACCTGCCTACCCTTGCGAGTGACAGCTCCATCCCTTCCTCTTCAGAAAACAGAGGGCATCATTAAAATTCTGACATCCATATAGGAATACCCCAAGAAGAAAATAATAAATGTAAATACCAGGGTCTGGTATATGTCAAGATTTTAATGGAACCCACACTGTCACGGATCTCAGAACCAAACAATTGCTCAAGAAAAATCTCCTCACTTCTTTACTATTGTGGTTCTTGAAAATTGGTAGACAGATCTTAGAAGAATTAGATTTGTAGTGCCCCAAGGTGAGAGTCACCACATCTGTGGTCTCATTAGAAAACTTCTCTTCCTCCAAAAAAGCATCCATCAAAAGTGGTAGGAAAGAATTCATGTAATGAAATTGAATGTGCTGGCTTCTTTGGAAACTTGGTTCAATATTCACTGAAATTGGAGAATTAGTTAATCAGGACCTTGTGTTTATTTTTGGTTTTGCAACATGCGTTCATAAGTGACAGGGCTAAACTTTTTTTTTCAAGTTGTTGCCAGAACACAAAAGAACTTTGAAGTAATAACTTTGAGATTGCTCTTAATCCATGAGTGAATTATGCATTAGATGTAAGTATTTAAGGGTATAAGAATATCAAAGTTGCTCAATCAGATCAGACCCATTCAGGCTCCAAAAATGGCCCACATGTGTGACAGGACATGATAAGGAATTGTGTACTAGGAGGGTACAACAGTAGAATAATTTTCTTCCTGTCCTTCTGTCAGATAGGAAGAGCTCTTTAATTGAAGTATTTCCTTCTAGGTTTTGTTGCTCTTCTAATAGAACTGTGAAAGGTCTTACTGTCCACCAATGAATAAAGTACCTGATGCCCAATTCTGGCCTTTTCCCCAAAACTGGATACAAAGCAGACACAGGGCTCAGCCTCTCTCTCATTAGTCTGATGGCAAAATTCCCATTATGTCTCCTGACATTTGAATAATATTTTCTGTTGAGACTTAATTCACGAACTACATCACAACGTCAACCAAAACACTTGTATAATTTCTAAAATTATATCAGATAAAAATTAGGAAAACCCACAAAAGTATGGAAAATTTAAAAAAAACCTTTTTTTTCAAAATTGTCTCACTATATCTTTATCAATTAATTTTCTACACTGTTAAAAATCATCAAAAAACTGCTTCATTCTTAGTTAACTGAAGTATGACCACTAGTCAATAAATCTTTAACAATTTTATTTCTTTTGCCTTGCGGTAGAGATTTTTGGTCAATCCAAATTTTTATACCAGCTTCTTGTTTTGTCCAATAAAGGGGAAATATCAGTCTTTCAAGCCTGCCTTTCATCTGTGGCTGTAAAGGGCTGAGATTAAGACTGCAATATCCAAAATGCCAAAAATCCTTTCTATCATTGATTACTAATTAAGTAGTCCCTTATCAGAGGACATCCATTTATAGACGAAAGGAAATCTCATCATTGAAAGGGCCAGTAGTCATGAAATATAAATGAGAAGATAACAGTAATGCTATGTTCTCTTAGCATGCATCATATCCCACGGTGATTTTTTACTTATAAAACATTGAACTGATTGCATACTGTTCTGCTGTGTATCACTCACAAGGACTACTCTTGGGTAATGAAGTGTAATTAAGAGGAATCGTATCTATCTCTTCATTCAAAGGCAATGATTTCCTTTCCCATTAGTTACACTCTGGAAATACAATGCTTTACAGACATAATCTTTACCATTGATTTAATTGACTCAGCTGTCTTCAGATGTTGGAGCTGTTTACCAATGGCTATATCATTCATATGCTTTTTCTTAGTTCAGAAGTTAAATGTAAACTATATTCCTTACTAATCATCAGGACAGATAATTAGATGCAATGCTAAGCAGCCATCCCTGCCTTTGAAGAACACAAGGTATGTGCCTTTTTCTTCTTTTTTTTTTCCTCTGGGAAGTTTCTTTGCATTTGAATTTGAATTTGCCAAATCAGGTAATTCTCGTTACACTTTCCTTTTTTTCTTTCTTGAATTTAACTATGTTTTAGAAGCTAATGAAATATTAGAAAGACTCGGGGATATGTAATACCTGAGTGCTTGGTTTCTGACTACTTGGTCTGCAATACGGGTCTGTGATGTTGAGGTGAAGAGCACAGAAACTGAAGGAAGGTTTGTGCTCCCTCAGGAGTGTAGCAACTTAAATACATGTGCTATTCCCTGTGTGTAATAGGGTAAGGGTAATAGTGGCATCCTTTACATCTCACTGGAAATTCACGGTAATTTACTGAGAAATTCTGAAGCCCAGTAATGATATGCAGGTGAAACTCAGTGTAGACATGCTAACATAGAGAATAATAATATTTTTAAAACATGAGCTTATCAAATTGGACAAGCTATGGTTTCACAGAATCATAAAACATCTTGGGTTGGAAGGGACCTTAAAGATCATCTAGTTCCAAACCACTTTCTGTGAGCAGGGACACCTTTCACTAGATCAGGTCTACTTCTTCCATTTTTATTTGACAATCTTTTATCTTGGTCTTCTATTATTGAAAGTATGTTTGAGTGAAAGAGTTAATTATCTGCTCTCTAAAACACATATAGACAAAATACAAACTACAGGCTGAACAGTGTTTGGCCAGTGGGAATCATATGGTAAATCTGCCTTTTTAGTGCTTTTTGCTTGCCAAGACCACTGCAAACATCAGGCCTGTAGTTTTCTGCCAGTCAGCACCGCCACCACCATGTTAATGGTCATCAATTGTCAAGAACTACCTTCACCTTGGAAAATACTTGGAACAAGAGGATAATGACTAAATAAAGCCTGAATCTTAGGGATAAGGATATAATTCACAATGCAGCACAGAAGGAAGATTAACTGTATATACCTACCTCCTGGGTAGGGATATGCACTCGCAGAGAATCTGTTCTCCTCCAGTCACAGTGCACATTTGTAAGTGTTAAAGCCAGGGAACAGGTGACTATTTACCATAGACATAGAACTATGTCTATCATAGGCAAAGAACTATAAAAGCATTCCTGCCTCTCCTTTATTTTTCAGTCATTTAAAAAGTTTTTTAACGAAGTTTTGCAAACTGGCTTCTGAAGAATCATGTAGTGTTTTAAATACCTTCCAAGGAAAGAGAGTACTTTTAAATATTGTATTTTAGAGCTCACAGGAGACCTCAGATAGTTTGGTATTCATTTAACCTAATGCAACCAATTACAAGCTTACTGAATAAGGTGCCTACTTTCAGAAATAGTTTGACTCTTGAATGCCCATTATTAATTGTTTTAATATATAGAATTCATTGCAATTTATTGTACATACCTGAACATTCTTTAGGAAATCAAGATAATCGGGTTTCTGGACATTAAAAATGCCCTGGACAATGTATTTTGTTACTTCTCAGCTATCTTCTGTTTTGAAAATATAAATTAAAGGAACTCTTAGAAAAGAGGGATCATTAAGAGGGCAAAAATGTGAGGATGGCAAAACAATAACATTCTTCAGTTGTTAATAGTCTCTGAACTGCTAGAAATGTTTCCTGCCGTCTGCATTTTAGAAACCAAGGTAATGCTAATGATGTTTTGTATCCTCAGGATCCTCAGTGGTGTGATTAGTACAAACTGATCTCAGGAAAAGTTCTCTGGGTAGCAGAAGGAGCAGTCTGGGACCTGGATCCTGCCATATCCTCCAGCCTGTGCAGGGGGGGTGCTGCCTTTGTGTGTCCCCTTGTGCCGTGTTTGTTCGTGCAGTGTCACATCCTGAAGCTGCACCAAGGCCTTGCTGGCCTCAGGAAGAGGTTGTTATCATCAGAGCTGGTTGGAAAACAATGTTACACATGACAAGGTCTGTGGGAGATAGGAAACATGTTACATACAAAAATTTCCTCCTAATTATGGCCAATTAGAACAGCACTTTGATTTGTTAACCATTGGGCTTTCTTGTGTTTGGGAGCTCTGGTTTCTCCTTGTGTCTAAACAACTCTTAAGCACAGCCCAACGATGGTTCAGCACTTGAGCTCTCATAAGCTACAGTGACAGAAGTAGCAATAAATAATAAATATATCAGTACTCACTGCTCCCAAACTATTGGTGCTTGCTGATTTTGGAAACCAAAATAAAAAAAATTTCTCACATTTCAAGCACAAGAAAATGTCAGGTTTGTAAAACTTAGGGAGATGTAAAACCGCTTGTTGACCTTTGTCCTTCTGGCACTGCTGAATTTAGTAAGCCTAGTCTTGAGGCATCTGACTGGCTTAGCCCTCTCCTGTTTTATTCTTCAAACACCAGTGATTTACATGGTAGTTGGCCTTAGACAGGGCAGTTGGGCTTTGATATTTGATCCCCATGGGAGTGTTGATTAACAAAGCTGGAGAGGAAAAGTTATAACGGCAGAAAATGAGAGCGAGTGAGAGTCCTTTGTAAATGAGAGTCCTGGGATCTGCAGTGATTTCAAATTACATTTGTCTGTGTGTGAGAGTGTGTGTGTGTGTGTGTGTGTAGTCAGTGCTTGGGCACGTCAATAGCTCTTAGTGCACTTTAGAAAAGATGCTCTGAACATTAATAATCTGTCAAGCTAAGCTATCTTGGCCCAGGTAATTGTATAAAAATAGTACCATTGCTGTGTTAGGAATGAAAAGAGAAAAAAAAATCAACCTACACAAAAGGCACTGTAAAAGCAGGAGACTAAAGAAAACAAAAATTATATATATTACAACTGAGAACTAAGTATTTTCTTCCTGAAGGCACAATAGCAAAAAATTGGTTCCTTTACAAGGCAAGATCCAAATCTGGGGCATCAAGAAATTTGAGAAGTAAGCTGTAGGCTTGACACTAGGGCCAGGCACCTGACCTCGTTGCTGTGGGCTGTTCAAGAACAAACAGAACTTCCTGCATTTTCTGTATTCCAGTTCTGAAAGGGTCACTGTGTGCTCTAATAGCCCTGGCTACACAAAGTATCTGACACTTTTTCATATGACCCCACATGACCTTCCTTAATGTGGAGAAGACTATGAATCTACCAATTACTACTAAAAAGTAATAATCAGTTGTGTTACATGCATGTAATAAGACCTCCACTAAAATGTATTGACCAATGTTTGTGACATACGCTATCAAAATTTCAAGAATGTCTTTAGTAACTGAAATTGTGGTATGCTCAAATTTTGTTGGTGACCTTCACTGAACTGACTGTAATTTGGAAATACTGTGAAATCTATAAAGGCTACACTTTGCAACCAGCCAAATCTTGAATGTGGGTTATAATTTCCACAGCATGTGAATAGCTTAATATTTTTATTTTATTTTACCTCTGATTAGTTGTACATGGAATATTAAAGTTGGCTTTTTACAGTCAGTATAGCTAGGGGGATTTAAATCAGAACATAGATCTCTCCTCAAGTACAAATCAGAAGGACAGACACTTAATAGTTTTGAAGCATATGGCTAATAGGCCTATATTTTTTATTTATAACTCCATGATTATATTTTACTTTTCAGTTTGTAGATATTGGGAAAGGAATCTTCAGATGGTCCTTAATTATTTTGAGTTTAGCTAATGAGATATGTTGCTGCAGTCCAAACTCTAGACTTATAATAAACAAAAGCTAAAAGAAAGAAATACATTCATTCTTGGTTTATTACTAAATGTTATTTAGAAATTTTTTCCCCTAGTTTTCCAACCACTGGGAGAGTTGTGTTGTTGGTTTTTTGTTGTTTTTGTTTTTGTTTTTTTTCAATGATTGTTCTTCCTCTACAAATTTCATTGCTGCTCTCTGTGCTGGGTTTTTGAGAGACGTCAGCTCTCATTTCCAGCAGAGCAATTGGTATGATCTGGGGACAAAAAAGAGATGGAATAGCTCAGTGTAGGAAGAAAAGGCTGACCAGAAGTGATCAGCTGTTAAAGCCAGTGGGAGCCAAGCCCTGGGGCAGCCCCTCTGACTGGCCAGGCAGCATCAGTGTTGTGTTTGCCCCCGCTGTCCTGTAAGGCAGGGAAACGTATGGGTCCATCTCGTATTTCAGCTTAGGACCTGAGGAGGGGAACAGATTGGGGTGGAACTGTGCTTCATCCTGGATTACACAGTGGGAGCAGCCCCTGTTCCCTTTAGATGAGCCACGTGCTGGATCTGCAGTGGCCCTGGGACAAGGTGTGTGACAGATCCCAAGAGAATGATGGGACTCTTCAGTGTAGCCAGGGGCATCTCTAGTGCCACCGCTGTGACTGGGGAATAGAGTGCTGGACCATCGGAGACAGATGGTTTGGAGGAGAGCAGGGATGATGCCTTAATCACTGTTCCATCCCTGCTCCCAGGAAATGCCCACTCAGCGGATAAACTTCAGGGACAGAACATTCAGCAGGGACAGAAACATTCTGACAGAAACACAGGGTGACACATGTTTAGGGCTGGTATCCTGTCTGCTGAACCACAGATCTTCTGTACTCATCGCACTGCAACTGGAATAACTTTCCTTTTCCAATTCATTTAATGAAGATGGGATCTTGTGGATCATTCTTTATACTTCAGAAATGCTGCATTTCTTATGGGCCCAAGGCATTTGTGAGCAGCCGGCTGAGCATGCCTCTGGCAAAAAGCTGTCACTCAATTTAAAATAGACATCTGTTTACACAGATACAGTATATGTACTCTATATTATAATGTCTTTTTAAATTCAATGTATGTTTTAAATGGTACAAGGAAAACACGAAACCTGGGCAACTTTGCAAGTAATTCCACTTTACCATAGCAGGTTTGCTAGAGGTTTGGTCGCTGGCTGGACTTCTCTTGACAGTTTACCACAGCTCTGAGGGGTTCTTGGCTTTTCTTATTCCTTATTCCTGGGGATTCTGTGGAATCACTGATTGAGGGAGACAATAGAGGAAAAAGGGTGGGTTTTCTTGTTTCCTTTCATTCCTTGTTGATACTCTCCAAAGAAAAACTGGCAAGAAAGGAATGAAGGTAACACAGGACTGCTGCAGGGGTTGAACACTAAATCTTTTGTCCAATTCAAGTATCCTTGTTTTATTCTGTGCAGTACAAGCTGTACAAGTCCTTATTTACATGGGCTGCTTATGCAGCCTGGACCAGCAAAATTTCGTGTTTTCTTTTGTGCACAGCAGTCCTGATGAGCACTTCAGGATCTCATCTGTTATCCTTGTCATTGGAATTGCTCAGTGGATCTTGAAGTAGTTTGAGGACAGCTGCTCAGCCTCACAGAAGACATGGAATGTTTGATGTGATAGCCACCGCTCAGGTATTACTGACTGACACTGGACTCACTCTGTGGTGCATGAACTGCTTTTCAGTGACAACAGTGGTCTGACCCCTGAAGTCATCATTCTGTGTCATTTGTCCCATGTTTGATGGCATTGCTGAGGATCAGCACTCTTTAAACTCCCACCACCAGTCTTCCTTGTCTACTCTACTTCCTTGTGCATGTCTCCTTGATGCCCTACGACCTTCTGAATCCTTCAGCAGACACAGGGCAGGCACATGGTTTTGTTTGTCTAAATGGCAACCACCTACCAAAGTGGGAACTTTAAGTTTTTGGTAACTGTCTCAATTACTGTAGCACCTGCCTTTTACAGGAGTTGTCACATTACCTCTGGGTTACAATCATGGGTAGTTCTCATCCAGGCAGGTAATGTGAGTAATTCCTGGTGCTGGGTCTATTCAAGGATTCAGAATTAAACTGTGCTTCTTTTCAATCTCCTAAATAATAGAAAATAATGTTAATATATTGTTATGGATAAATTATCTTAGAAAAACATCTATTTTGACTTTGACTTAGACAAGCTCTACTAATAATATAAGGATGGGGTTTGACATGAATTCTAGCAAGTTATTTATACAACTGTAAGAACAGATTTTACAATAATTAAAACAGAGTATAGGTTATGTTAAAGTCAATTAAGTCATTTTAGTCCATCATCATTTTTAGAGTGTTGCAAATTAACATAACAATGACAACTATAGTTGTCACTGACTTGAACAGCAGCCATTAATCATTGCAGTTAATCATTATTAACACATAATTCATAATGATCAGTCATGCTTGACTCTAGGATCATAGTGGGGTTGTATTAAATATTATATAAAAATATAAGGACATTAATAACTGTCCAAAAACCTAGGAAAATCAGGCCCCTATTTTCCATTTTGATGTAGTGGTATGAGCTGTTTCTGTCATATCTCTGAGTTTGTTAGGACTTGTTTAGTTTGAATTCAGCTTGACAGGTAAGATGGCTGCATGTATATGCAAATGGCATAAATGCCCCGTATTTGTCTAAGGTAGAACTCTTTGCTCAGAATTGAACTGCTGCTTTGGCCCAGCAGTTCTCCTCCTACTCTATTCCCATGGCATTTAGAGCTTCATGAAAAGTAACCTGTGGTTTTTCGGATTGCTCTCAGTTCCTACTCAGCTGCTCAAAGGGCTGGTTCCAAGGCGGACACTGTGCTGTGGTTTGTAACTATTGCAACACTGATGTCCAGAAGCATCAGAACCTGTGAAAAGTAGTTTTGCAGGCTGCCTGTATGGCTTTGCAGACTGCAGATTAACTGTATTTTTAAAGGAAACATTCTAGGCCATGTTTTGTCATGAATTTCACTATTTTTTTTTGTCAGAATTTCACTATTTATATGTTTGTTTACCTCTCAGTGAAGCAGAAGAGCAGTGACATAAATTAAGTGCATTTTTAGAAAGCTTTGGAGTACTGCTTTTCAAGTTAAATGTGTCTGAACATTTTAATGACTCTTGTTTACATGAATGTTTACTGGAGTGATGGCATTTGTCTTCCCAAGTAACCTTTCCATGTGCTGAAGCCCTGCTTTCCTGGGATGGCTGAGCACCTGCCTGCCTGTGAGATGTGCTTGAGTGAACTGTTTGTCCTGATTTGCTTGTGTACATGGCCTTTGCTTTACCTGCTGAGTTGTCTTTGTCTCAACTCATGAGTCTTCTCAGTGTTACTTTTCTGATTCTTTCCCCAGTCCCACTGTGGAAGGAGGGAGAGAATTAATTGCCAGCTGAGGTTATCACAGGATATCCTGAGCTGGAAGGGACCCATGAGGATCATCGAGTCCAACTCCTGGCCCTGCACAGCACACCCCAAGAATCAGCTCATATGCCTCAGGGCATTGTCCAAATCCTTCTTGAACTCTCTCAGGCAGGGTGCTGTGACCACTGCCCTGGGGAGCCTGTGCCAGTGCCCAACCACTCTCGGTGAAAAACCTTTTCCTGATATCCACCCTAAACCTCCCCTGCTTCATGCCATTCCCTCAAGTTAAAACATGACATCATGGTTCAGACACACATTGCAACCCAAAACAAATCAATTTGTTTTATTTTACCTTGAAGAGTGAAAAGCAAAAAAATATTTTGATTGGAATTAATTTTAAATATTTTAGTTTGCTCTAAGAAACAGGAGACATCACTGTGTGTATGTCCATAATGAACTTCAGCAATGCTTAGTTGAAAATGAGTGTTGTTACAGCATACAACAGTGCTCAGAGAAAGCCAAAAATTCAGCACAAAATAAAAGTATTAAAGTTTGATAGCTGTATTATTTCTAGACAGAGGGTAAAGACCCACTGGAGGAGTTGCTAAGTGCCCTAGTACTGCAAAGGATGTGTGAAAGTGCTTTTTTCTTAACCAAACAAAATATTTCAAAAGGAGCAAACCCCTTTTAAATTCGTCCATTAAATGAAAGACCCTTCAAGGCTAGTTTGGCAGAATTAAACCATTAATTTGTCAGATTTCAGCAGCGTCTGATCTTTGAATAGTATGCAGACTGTTTTCTGCCTGAAGGACAAGCAAAGCCATGTGACTCCTGCAAGAGGGTAGAGCTTAGAGCAGCAGGTAAACTTGGGCTGTATTTGCCTCAAAACAGGCCAGGTAACAGGGCCCATCCACTGTCATGTAATGAATTCAAAAGTAGTCCTCTTACCACAGGTGTAATTTCAATCTTTTTTCATCCTGCCAATAGTTTTTTTCC
Source organism: Nicator chloris (assembly GCA_013400495.1). Classification (NCBI taxonomy): domain Eukaryota; kingdom Metazoa; phylum Chordata; class Aves; order Passeriformes; family Pycnonotidae; genus Nicator; species Nicator chloris. The sequence goes on along the minus strand of WAAE01011551.1, from coordinate 25,396 downwards.
TGAGTTTGAGAATCCCTCGTGGAACTGTTGTTTTTATGGTGCTGCAGTACCTGTCCTCTGGGAGATCACACCTTGCTCTGCCAAGGGCACAAGTTCACTTTGCAGCTTCAGTCCAGTCCTTGGCCAAGTGTCTCTCCTGCCCTGTCAATGACACTGCTACTTCTGTGACTGCTGTGCTCAGAGAAGGTGCCACCAGTGCAAATGATTTCTCAGTGTGCTGCAACCATGCACAAATTCCAAAATATGAGACACGGAAGGACTGGGAATAAGATTCTGATGTGCACCTTTTTTCTGTGATGCCTTTATCCCTCTACACATTTTTACTGTTTAACTGTGTTAAAATGATTTATTACCTAAATTAAATTAAAAATGGATCCTGTATTTGTCCTTCCATTTTTTACTAAGAACAAAACTTGGAACTGAAGGCAGGTGAGCAGGAAATACTTGAAAAATACTGTTGCTATTAAAAAAATATTTTAAGTGTCTGTCTCCCTAAAAACTAATCATTCCAAAAGTTTTCAGCAAAAAAAAAGTAGGCTTGAAATTACCTGAGATAAAAGAAAATCATATTAAAAAAAAAAAGATATTAATAAAAAATTCTATTAGGAGTTTGGAAATTGCCTCCATTGTGGGGTTTTGTTTTAAGGACTAGAAAAAAAGCCCCTCAGCTTCAACATTTAACTTTTCAGGGTCTGGCCTCTGAGGAAGCAATCATATGCTGAGTGTCTCGACTTCCTGAAGAAGGTGTGGGAAGGGCAGGGCAACTTAGAGTTGAATGAAAAGCAGCTGAACTGCCACCACGGAGATCTGCTATGGAGGGGATGAGGGAAGACCTGGTCAGTGATGGGTAAGTACTCTGTTGGTTTGGAGCTTCAGCCAGGGTTGTAAAAAGGCCTCTTTGCCCAGCTTGGCTCCAGAGCCTAAAGGATATCACCAAAACTTTTTTTTCCCATGCTTTGGTAATGAAGGACTGAGCAGGGTTCACTGCTGTGCTTGAGGAGAGCAGCAGCAGCAGATGTACCTGTGTGAGCCTCAGTGCTTAGGAGATTCTCAGTTAAGGGGAGAACAGGTCCCTACATTGAAGTGGTAGCTGGTGTCTGCTTTTGAATTGCAGTTTCAGACTGAGAGGCAAGTGCTCCTTGTAGCCCCTCTTTGCAATGCTAAGTCTTTTATTGTGTCCAGCTCTCCATCACTCAGCTCTCACAGATTGAAGATGAAGAGGGCAGAGTCTCTTTTTAAGGTCATTTGTTTTCTGTCTTGATTTATTTATATTGGTCACTCTTCTGTTGATGAACTATTACTACCAAGAGCAGAGTGAAGGACTCCTTGAGACTGATGCTTTCAGGAACACTGGATTGTAAATAATAATGTATGTGTGTGTTTGCCTTCTCTGATGTGTTTGGTTAGAAAACCAGTTGGTTTCTGAAATGCAGTGAACCTGTACATTTTTCAGGATGCTCCTGTGAAGAAAATTTGAGTGGAATTTAAAAAGACAGCCAAATTACATTTTTCTAAAGAACTTCTTTTTTTGTGCATGTGTGTGGTCCTGAATATAATAATCAATTTATTTCCCTGCTGTTGTGTTGTCCTTTGCAACCTTGTGAGTCTCATAAATAGAACAATGGTGATTATTTTAGGGGCAGCTCGTAAAAACAAAGTCTTTTTTTTTTTTCAGTTGAAATAATAAAGCTCTGTAATATATAGTAGGTGAATATCCTACGTCGCTAGACAACAAAAAATAAGAAATAAGTACAAAAATTAAAATTTTAATTGTATATGCATTTTTGTCTCTAAAAAGTCAGTGATTTACTTAGGAATACAAGAACTAATTAGTGAGTATGTGAATGAGTGACATTGTCACATTGACACATAGCAGGCATAAGGAATGTGTTCTGTTCTATTCTTCTATTCCTCACACCATTTAGGAGTGCACACAAATTATTTTAAATCCGAACAATTGTAAATTAATGCATATTATCTGCTTAAGAAGCTGCAGGGATCTGTTACAGTAAAATGAGTGTGTCTATACATGCAGCAGAATATGAATAGTTTTTTTTCAGTCTTTGTTAAAGTTTTGGTAAGAATCTTAGCTATTCAAAACAGAGAGGTCTTGATAGCCAATGGTATGAATGAGAACTGTAAAAATATGTATATTCCCCGTGTGTCCTTCTGCTTGGGTTACCAGAAGATAGTTTTTCCCAGATGCCAGCTTGCTGTGGACTTTTTCATAGCTTAGACCTCAAAACATCCTGTGTAATCTCAGCATTTCATTGCTCTTACAGGGAGATTGAATGATCTGAAAATGTAGGCCAAGGGCTAGTCTTTAAAAATTCAGGTGCTTCTTATCTAGAGTCACTTATCAGTCAATACTGAGAAATGTTTGCCTGAAAAGGTTCAGGTTCTTGGAGGGAAAACTGTGTGAATAGTGTGTGAGAAGCAGCAACAGGAAAACTTGTGTTCCATTATTCATGCTGGATCCACGCTGCCCCTGTCCTGAGTCCCTGTCTCTCTCCCTTCTCTTCCCTGCAATTATCATTCAGTTACAACTCTCATGATATCTGCTCTCACACATAGTTTTGGGTTCTTGGTTGTTTGGTTTTTACAGAGAGAAGGTGGTTGCCAGTGACATCCCTTTGTGTTCACTTTGTCATCTTAGCCACATCATCAGACCCCTGGCAGTTTTTGAGTGAGAGACACCTGCAATATCTATATAACATCTACAGTACAGCTTGACCTAGATTTTATTGTTATTATCATTTATGCAAAAGCCTTCCTCACCGCTGAGTCTCTGCTTCAACAATGTGAGCTGAAAAACATCCATGGATGTAGAGCAGGACTCCTAAATTCCTCATGTTGTTGCAAAAACGGGGAGTGGTGAAGCAAACATAGATAGCACCTTTATTATTGGACCACGGTGAAGCAGTTGTGATGTTCTGTGCTGCTGTGTTCCTGTCAGGAGCCAGCTGCTGGGGCATCCCAGTGTCAGCATGAATTTGTGTCTGCAGCCTCCTGGGAAATGATGTGAGCTGGTGAGGCCAGTGTGGCTCAATGGAGACACTGAGAAAAGGGGTGGCAGAACTCCTCAAAAGCTTCCCTACATAGTCCTGCAACCCCATCTGATTTGCAGCTCAGAAATTGCTGCTTAGACTTGGGATTCAGAGGTGTGAACACACTCATTTGTTCCTTACCTGTAACCACAAAGAGACCAGCATTGCTGTGCCTGGAGCTCTTTCCACACCCAAGCCCCATTTAAATTGCCATCTATTAGAATATTTGAAGAGCAAGACCCTATCACTATCACCTTACAAGTAGTTACACCTTGGGCACAGTTATCTCTAACCTCAGTTATCAGTCACCTGGGTTGATAAGGGTCTGCAATGAATGATGAATTCTAAATACACCTTTATTTCAACTGGACTGGCTGGTTTTTGTTTATAAGCCAACAGCAATAGTGAAGGGTTTTTGACATCTGCCATTGCTGCAGCATATGTTTCCAATAACTTCTTGCTAAATTTGTTGTGAAGAAAACTTGTTGTGATAAAATGTACTTCCTCCATGCAAATACAATTTAAGGATGCTTTTTAATTTCATTGAATTCTTCTCAAGTCATTTTTCCATTTAACTCTTGTCCTTTGTGTATCTAAAAAAACCCACAAAAACCCCTTATGTTCTTGTTACAGCAGGGAACAGGTTTAAAAACTGAATGATCAGGTTCCCATAATATCCATGAATTGATTCAATGAAGTTTTGAGCTAGATGTCAAGGGCTTAAGGTTGGTTTATTCTAGATGCCTGAATTTATGCACGTTTGTAGTTCTGTTTTGTCACATAATTTATCATTGTCCATTACCACATTTTGCTTTTAGCCTAATTTACTGTCCCTGCTTTTAACACTGAATGCTTATATAAAAGTGGTCTCATACAGATCTTCCCAAACATCTTTTTCCTTCTGGGTCTCATTCTACCTAGAGAGTAGGGTTAGACAATTTTTTTTTCAGGAAAGTTTTTACAGACCAAAGAGGTTAAAAAAATTTCTCAATTCCTGGTTGAATAGGCTTTTAATTTTTAAAGAATTTTGGAGCTGGCAAAGCCTGCTATACTGACAGAGTCTGAGGCTGCCGTCATCTACACAAGCAAAGGTGCACAAGGCAGCACAGCAAAGTTTGGCTGAAGTTTGCGAGCTCCTATTTCACCTGAATGTGTCATGCAGTCCCATCAAAAACTGTAATTATGGGCCAGAATCTGGACTGGAAAGAGTGGCAGAGCTTAGTTGCCTCATGGAAACAACTAGATTCCTTAAAAGTATTGTTTACCAAAGGATTCAGACAGAATCCACAGAGACTCAAGGACCTTGGCACTCATCCTGCTCCTGAGCCCAGATATATCCAAAAAGCCTGCCCTAAGGCAGACCCATCACTAGCCTTGTTGAACTTCATGACCACCCATCTGTGTGCTACATTTTTTTCTTAGGATAATCTGAGGATGCTGGCACAGATCTTCAGCTCCCTTTCCTTTTCTAGAAAATTCCCATTGATAGTGAAATAAATCACAAAGAAAATGATACTGCAAATTCTCTCTTCTTCATCCTAAACATGTTTATCATTATATTTTCTCCTACATGACAATATCTCCCAGAGTAATTATACCTAAACAAGTTAAAACAAAAGTATATTAATATTCTTCATACTATAGTGAGTTTGGAAATGGGAAATTTTTGCTATAAGTATCCTTATCCCAAACTTACTTTCTTCTAACCTCTTGTATATGATGTTATACTATAGAAATATTAAAGTAAATTTAGATAACAAGAAATTAATAGGATCCATTTATGGGTCAAATAGTAAGTTTAGGTGTTCTTTTGAAGCTTTTAATTGTTTTTACCAAATCACATTATGAAAAGGCAGTGAAGAATACTTGTAACAGGTAGTACAGTAAGATAGACTAAAAGCTTTCACATAATTTATATACATTTTACTTGGCAAGAAATATACATTACAGGTCAATATTTTTTTTAATTGGCTTTTTGGAACTCAAGCCCATACATGTACCATAACCAGACTTAAATGTTAACTGAAATTAATATGAAGGATAGGCCTTATTTTTAGATCCAAACCAACAAAATCCCGATAGACATCATTTCACTTTGAGTGCCATTGTAAGACTCTCCAGTCTCACAGCTAATAAACAACAACTTGACAAGGTTCCACTTCATGCTATAGATATTGAATCATTGTGAAAATCAAGCTCTTAAATTCCATCTTTAATTTTCCTTCACTTTTTTTGGTAACAGAATTTTGTTGATTTTGTGTCTAAACTCTGATTCTGGGGTTCAATGCATCTCACTTGGCATTTGATAGCTTGGAAGTTCTTAGGCTTTGTTTTTTTCCATAACGATTGATATAGGAAGAGAAAATGCTACTCTCTCCTATACCCTACACATGTTGACTGATTATATAGTTGAACCCTATGACCTATTTATCTTACTGAAAGAAACAGAAATGACTTTGTCACAAGCTGCAGAATGTATGCAGGACTGCACAGTGCTCAGTCCCTACTGCCTTCTGAACAGTGATATATTTTGGCATCTAATATTTATGTTCATTTCAACTTGTATTCTCATTTTTCTTCTGCAGTGCCCTTGGTGATGGTAGAAATTAGTTTTATTACAGCTTCCTCTAAAGGACATCCATGCTTGGAGGAAAAAACAGGGAGGAAAAAGTCATCTGGAGGCATGGGCTCCAAATTGATATGTCAGGGAGGTATATCCATGAATTTCCTGTTGAAGTATAGTGATCCATAATCCTCTTTTGTATTATAGACTTAAAAATTACTTTCTTTTATGGTATGTCATTTAATTATACATGTCTTTGTATCACAACTCTGGTTTCAAGCCTAGGCTGAAACCATCAGTGCTGTGGAGGTCACCCTGGAACAACAAAATAGATAGCAGTCTTGGTAAGCAAAGACTCCCATTCCATCAGGCACGGGCATGGCTGTGGCTGCCACAAGTCCCTGGAAAGTCTCATGGAGATATTTTTCCTGTTCCATGGGGCGAGACTGACACTGCCATCTGTCACTCACTGCCTTGATCAGGATTCACGTTTGTGCCTCCTCTCACTTTTTCCCTCAGCCGTGGCCTCCCTTCAGGCTGCTGCAGCCTAAATCTTAGCAGTGAGCTGCTATTTTTCCTGTGTCTAGCCTGTGAGCCTGCATCTTTATAAAACCTCCAGCAGGCCCTTTTCTCCTCCCTACTTCCACAAGAGAGACATTTTGAGTAAGTCAAGGTTCAGTAAGTGCCAGGAAACAGATGGAATAATAGAGCATCCTTCTAATGCCATATGAAGTTGTGTTAAAGGTGTAATGAAGGAAAGGGAAATGAAAGGGGAAAAAATGTTCTACATAGCCAAATCATCTACATTCAAATTGGCTAAAAACACCTAAGTTCCTGAACAGCGGCAACATTTTTGAATCACTGGTCCTATTTATCTGACATTTGGTCAAATTAGCAAAATCCATTAAACATATATGAAACTTTTGCAATATACTGAAAAAGATCTTGCCCTTTAGACCTCCTGTTGCAGAAAGAATGATTTGGTGCTTGCTAAATATTTCATACATGTTTCAAACTTCAGAAAGTTGTTTTTCTTCCAATAAGGAGTTAGTGAGTTTCAGTAGGGTCTCTATAGCTCTTTACAGGGAGGGAAAACAGACAGGCAGGAACACTGCAAAATCAAAAGCTACTTAAAGAGAAGGTGAGGGAGAGACTAAAAGAAACTCCAGGACTTCCAAAAAAATTGACAAAATTGCAAAATTGCAGTCAGTGTGCCACTTATGGCACCATATGAGTGAATGCGAATGCTGGTCATTTTCCATGGGGGAAAAAATTCATTCCCCAAGTGTCTTAGGGCCAGGTCAGAGGCGAAATTTGGGGCTCCAAGGGCAGCCAGAGTCCTGGTCTCTGGCAGCTTTGGTTTGGGAGAAATCCTCCAAGTTTGCAAATTTTTATTGTGGCAACAATGGGAAAAAGAACTCTTTTTCTCTTGTGTCTTGGGGTCAACTCAGAGGTGACATTTGGGGCTCCAAGGCCAGCCAGAGTCCTTGTTGATGGCAGCTTTGGTTTGGAAGAAATCCTGTGAAGTTTGTGTCTCTTTAAGGCAGAAACCCTATGGTACCCCCTGTGAGTGGACACAAACGGTGGCCATTTTCCATGGGGAAAAGAACTCGTTTCCCCCAGGATCTGGGTGTCAGCTCAGAGGTGGTGTTTGGGGCTCCAAGAGAAGCCAGATTCCTTGTTGATGGCAGCTTTGGCTTGGGAGAAATCCTACCAAGTTCGCAAAATTTTAACTTGGCACCCCACCGTTGTCCGGTGTGAGTTGACACAAATGGTGGCCATTTTCAATGGCAAAAGGTACTCATTCCCCCAGTGTCTGGAGTCATTTCACAGGTGGCCTTTGGGGCTCCAAATGCAGCCAGAAACCCAGTTTCTGGCAGCTTTGGTTTGGGAGAAATCCATCAAACTTTGCATATTTAGGAGGCATCACCCCACAGTCGGCCACATGCGAGTGGATGAGAATGGTGGCCATTTTCTATGGGGAAAAAACCTCAGTCCTCCAGGGTAAAAAAAAATCGTGATATTCTGAATTTCAAAACTTAAACTGCTTTTTCGTGTGGCATTCAATGCCTTGCCTCCTTTCTTCTTTTTCAATCTGTGCATATTTGAAAACTAATACCTGTTTACAGGAATTTTGCTACTCTCAAGTCATTTTCAAAAGCCTCTTGTCACAGCATACAAGTCTCTACAACAATCTTTAATCTACAGAATCCATAAATAATAACAAAGCATTTTCTAAAATAATTTTAATTTATAACCCCCCAAAAGTCATTTTTACTAGATGAACAATGTAATTAATTAAATTTTTTGCATCATTTTTTTTTTGTTGCCTTGTCCACCCTACCACTCTCCCCATCCCAAGGGGTTTTTCAACCTGGATTATTTCAGCCCACGCCCTTAAAAGTTGCATGAATTCTATGTGGAGGAGGAAGTCTAGGTGAGATACAGAAGCAGGACCAAGCTGCAAAGGTGATAAAACCAAGGATATTTTTTGTCAGGTTTGTTGCTAAACGACACTTCACATTGGAAGCTGCACACTAAATCTCCAGCGCCTTTGTTCAATCTATGTTGCAGGTTATTTCTTCTCCTTTTCCCTCAGCTATCCTGGATACATAAGGGTCCCTTTGGAAGACAAAATTATTGGTATGTTTAATATCACTGCTTTACTAGGGGAAAACTGGCACAAAACTCTTGCATTTCAGTATATCAAAGGTAAGTTGTTTGCCCCTTCCAGTGCTGATTAGTAGTAGAGTCCAGAGGTGACCCTGTCTGGTCTCCAGGACTGTATGGTTTATTACGGGGTCCTTCAGCTCTGTCTAGGCTTTCTAAATCACAATAATCAGAGAGAACTCATGCAGGGTCTCTCAGTGGTGTTTCTTATAAACTGACTGCTTGCAAAACTACAGTAGAATTTCAAAGATCAAGCAGTAGGTAAGAAACAAAAATGCTATTTTTAGCAATTCCCTGTGAAGAACTGGGGAGGAGTCGCACTAAGGAGGAACCCACACAGTCAAGTGCTTGATGCAGTGCTTGAATAGGCAGCATTTTCTTTATTGTAGGGAAAAGTTCAGACTTGTGCTGTCAGGCTGTCTGGCAGAAGCTGTGTAAGGGCAAGGGGGTTCTGTGTTGGAGCAGCATGGGCTTGGGGTGCTGGTGAATTATTGAGCTACAGAGATAAATTAGAAATACTGCCAGGAGGCCAGTGAGGGTTCCAGGCAGTTGCTTTCAGTACAGGCAGGACATGACTGACTGCAGGCTTATCTTTCTAACTTCACAGTACACTGTGAAATACTTTGTGTGTACCTCAGCTGTACCGGTTTCTGAAAGTCCCAGGCAGGAAGGAGGATTACAGTGCTTTGTGAATGCCATAGCTGCTTCTGTTGCTACCCAGCTGCTGCAGGGAGGAGAAAAAGCTCTTGGGCACTGCCCTGCCCTGCAGGCAGAGGCTCTAAGGACGATGAGCTCAGCCAGGTGCCAGTGCAAAGGTCAGGACTCGAAATTTCTGCGCATACATCCTATCAGCAGCAGACCCTCCTTGTGCACTGCAGATGGTTCAGCTGCGATTAGTGCCTCCCAAGATCACTGGGAGGACCGGAGGGAAAGATACCCTCTTCTGCAAAGGAGTGCTGGAGTGTAGGCTGCAAGCCAGATTTAAAAACATGAACTGTAGTGGTTTAGGGCATGGCACTCAGCAAAATGAAAATGACATGGTCAGGAGAGAGCTGTGATACCGTGCATTGCATCGCTGATGGAAGAAAATTATGGTCTGGGGACACACCCAACCATCTTAATGTAATTCATCTTTATGTAACTCACCTGTATGTAATTCTTAATTTTTTTCAGATTGTATTTTTCTTAATAGGGCTAACTAATTGTGTTCTCTAAATTCAGCCAGACAAATGCTCGCTCAATATGAAATTGTGTTGATGAGGGAGTTTAAGTTATGGTTATTATACTTGTGTTTAGGGACTCTGTTCTGAAATAAGCAATCTGAATGAAATACAGAAAGACCTTGTATAGGAAGCACCCAAAGAGAGAAAGGAGTAGAATGAAGATTGGGGATAGAAATGAAAAGGAAGACGAACATATAAAGCAGTCACTAGAAGGCAGCAAATGTCATAGAACTTTGGAGAGACACACAGCAAGGCAGAAGCAGAAAAAAGAGATGTGGAAAGAACAAAGAACAGGGAAGGTATGGGAAAAAATATTATCCATATATCATGAGAAGAAGCAATCTAAGACTAATATAAAATAAGGCCTAGAAGAAAGCCAGATATCCAAGTGTATCAAAGTCATAATAAAGAATCATAAGAGAAATAGAATATTGAAGAGAGCTATAAGAAGCAAGAGAATAAACAAACTGTAGAAACACTGTAAAGATTTGAAAGATTTTTTTATGTCTTCTTCCTTATTAAGCCTCATCATTAACAGGAGTACTGTTTGATCTTATTTATAGCATCAATATACTGCTGCTCTAAAATCTTCTCCAATATTGTATCAGCAGCAGCAGCTGCAAGTAAATTTGAAAGCTTCAGCAGAGTAGTGCAAGATAAAGCCACAACCAGCCATTTCTTTATCTCATTTCCAATGAGATGACGCTGATCCTCTGGACTTCAGCAGATCAGTTCTCCTCTGCTGAGGGGCTTTTTAGAATTTCCAACACCTTCATTGGAAAAATGTGCAGAGCAGCATTCAGAGTAACAAGAAGCCAATTATGGTAATGATTGATTAGGAGGAGAAGAGGAAAGCAGACTGCTAGGGAACCCACGTTTCTTAATCAGTGCTAAAAATAATGGGGTTAATTCTATAAATTAAAAGATAATCATGAAAGAGGGCTATGGTTAATAACAGAAAGATGAAAGGATAGAATGGGGGAGGGTCGGTGGGAACACTTCAAATAATGGGAATAAGGTATGAATGTAGAGAACAGATACCAGATGTAAATGAACCTTTTGGAGTAAGATAAATACTGCCATACACTAATGTCAGTTTTGACAGTAATAGTGATTAGTGTGAGTTGATAATTGACAACAAGTAACTACAGCCAGAACAGAAACTCTGTATGAAAGTCCTGTGACACTATTACTTAACTCAATTAGCTCAAATTACAGAGGTGTAGCTGAATAAGCAATATTATGAACTGTGACTCACATAAGCATTTCACTCTCGGAAGGTAATTCAGAATCTCCTAACTAGAAGCTAATAGCCGGCAGGAGCACATGCACAATTTATGACTTTCATTTAAACAGGACTGCTTAACACAAGATACCTACTTTAAAAATGAGAGTGCTTAAGTCTACAACCTGTAAAACTCTGATGTTTTGCTACTTATGTTGGCAAAAATAGATGCAGCTTCATCAACATGGATACATCTTTTTGTCATAAAGGTGCTGCTAGCTTTACTTCAAACATCAGCTAAACTGTGGTTCAAAAGAGGTACTAAAAATATTTCTGAGTACATGTTGTTTCATCTAACATCTGACATTGGCTACCAGGTTCAACTTTCCTACCACATCGATCCAGGTGATGTGTCTACTGACTCTCACATCTCCTGCCTCAAGCAGAGTCAGGTCAATTGAGTGTAAAGGTGAAAATATTAATGTAGCAGTGAGAGCTTTCTCTGAAAAGCTCTTCAAAACTTTCCCCAGAAGAAAAAAAATCCCTCAGTATTTATAATTACCAACTATACAAAGCACATTTCTTAAAGCAAGATAAATTTTTCTCATTATCACATCAACGGTCATGTATATCCAATCTGAGAAAGTCATTGTTTCTGCAGTCATCAAGGAATATGAGACCTTTTTATCTTCTCCTCAAATTCTCACCTCCATTTCATCAGGACTTGGGGGAGCTGGGATAGGGACAGGCAGACTGTGGCTGATTTGTGAGGTTTTCTGCTTTCAGCTCTCTTCTCATGGATTATTTCCTAAGCTTTCTCTCACTGTGTTTTGTGCATGCCACGTACAAGAAAATATTTTTGGGCTTAGTGATGATATAAACTGAGCCTTGAGCTTTCCACAAATTGTGTGGAGCCATACACAATGCTGAGAGAGAATCAGATTGTCCTGAGAACATCTGCCAGATGTGGCATGCCCAAGGGCACACCATCCCGTTGATCCCATTGATTGACAGTACAGCCTGCTGTGTACTTCAGTAAGTCCAAGTAGTTGGCATTAGAGCACACAGTGCAACCCACTTTCCCCTTTGTTTCCACTCATTCTTGTGCTTAAAAATGTAATCCTTGCTTTGAATACACACCTGAAATGATGACAGCGTAACCTTCTTGTTTTCAAGCATGAAAGACCAATATTGTTAAAAACAAACAAAAAACCCCACAAAACTCTGTTATGTCACAGGTGTGCTTCTTCTCATCTAATAACTTCTCCACAAAGTCTCTCTCTTATAACAATTGCAGCTGATGTGACATTATCTCATTTTGAAGTACTTGCTTAGAAATTATTTTCATGTTTTTTTTCTTCCACACTTATAATCTAGCAAAAAAAAAAAAAA
>WAAE01011551.1:0-13252 GCA_013400495.1 Nicator chloris | reverse complement strand
AAGAAAAAGGAAAATAAAAAGAAAAAAACAGGTTAAAACTGTCAGGAAGTTTTTAGTGGAATATAACGCTACAGGTAGATCAAATCTAGGTTGAGAAAAATTTCCAGAGCTGAGCATATAAACATATGTAATGATTCAGGCCTGAACAACTGATAATTTCTATTGTTAAAAAATCACAAAAATGAATTTTGAGACCTATGTCTTAGTGGCTATCCTTAAGTCTCTTGACTCAGTTGGTATCTGGAACATCTGGTCATCTGAGGAGAGATTTGGTTTTTGCACTTTGAAGTCCCTCAGGTGCCTGAATTTGCTTCTCAGCATTGTCTCAGCAATCCTGACCAGACTCTGACTCACAGCACCAAGGATGCTGGCAAACAAGTTGGTGTTCAGACACCGGGCATTGCCTTCATCCCTGTGGAGCTCATTCTGGCAGGAAGGGCCCAAGTGTGCCTGCTGGTTTGATTGATTAGGTTTCTGAACTGAGACTGGAATTAGGGCTTGCCAAATCAGGGAGATGGGGATCCTACTCCAATGTATCCGCTGCACGAGGATTTTGAACACCCATGTCTCACCTTCCAGCGTACTGACCTTGATGTTAAAATGTTCTAAGTAGGTGTAAGATTGCTGGAATAACTATGCCATTGTGCAAAGGATGCAGACAGGAGGCAGAGTCTCTGCAGAGAAAGAGTTCTGCTCACAGCCTGGTTTTGCTAATCTGGAAGGAAGGGAAGAGAACTGGAATACATACTGCTGTGATCTACTGCGATCTACTGCTCCAGTGGCTCAAAAAACTCAGAGGAGCTCATGTATTTCAGTGTTGACTACCCTTGTTTTGTTGGTGATGAATTACAGACCCTTTAGCAGCTATGATACTCTCTCTGTGTTTCCTCATATTAGCTCAGGGCTCTGAGAAACTGGCATGCAGTGAGACAACCCAGTGGGTATATGGGATTTTCCTGCCCTTGCATAGTGCATAAATAATGGTTCTTTTCTACAATCTTTATGAACAGATAGCCAGCTCCTTGCCTAAAGCTGGTCAGAAAAGATCCAGTGACTTCGGTGAGACTGTGCATGTTCACATCAGCTGAGAATCTGGCCTGAAGTATTATTAAATTACGTATTTCATTCTATAAATAGCCCTGCCCTGCTGAGATGATGTGCCTGATTCATGGGGCCTGTTTTGCTGCATAGGGCAGTTGATGGGCAAGATAACCAGTAGTCAGATCATTAAAACACAATTAGACAGAAGGAAGCCAGAAATTCAGCCGTGATCCTCCCTCTCCGTTTTGTGCCCCAGCATACGCTGGCAATTCCTGCGGACAGCTGGAGACACACGAGGATGTTACCTCCTAGCTGCCGTGCCATACCTTCTCTAAGGAGAGCAGCAGCTGAAAAGCAGATTGCCTTCCTGAAAATGGGACATCCTGTCAGCAGGGAAAAGCAAACTGAACAAAAGGTCTGTGTGAAAATAATGCAGCCATCCTCCAGCACAAGGTAAATTCAGACCAATTTGTCATTAATTCTTTTCGATGACTGGTCCAAATAAAAGCAAGCAATATGTGAAGCAGCAGGGTATTTGTGGATATTTATGGACTTCTGTTCATTCCTAAGCCAAGGCTTTTCTTGTAGTTAATGATTGTTTCTACTGTTCACAGTAGAAACATTGGAGCTTCTGTTTGAAAAGACGTAAGTTAAAACATACCAGAATCTGTTCCCTAAGTGATATTTCCCAGAACTATGTAATGGCAACATCTCTTTCCTAGAAAGTGAACTGTCTTGGCCAAGCCTACTTTCGTATAGATAGAATTAAAATTGTTTTCTTCAATATGTGGTACTACCTTTATCTACATTTAATGTCTCCAGTCCTTTCATCTTCAGTCAGTGCTGGAGGTCTTTCTGTACCTTTACAAATCTGCTTTCCCTTTTACTAACTTGGGCAAGCAAGTATTGGCAGCTGCCTTTGTCGCCTCAGTGTTTGTGCTGTTCTCCAAGTTGCCTATGAGTAGTTATCTGGCATAACTTGCTTTTCTTCAATAAAATTGAATGCTCAAAAATATGATGCATTGGCTGAGACCCTTTTGCTCTGCTGTCAGTAGAGTTTTCATGTTGACTTTAATGGGGCTAGGGCTGGACACACTGGGATTAGGTTTTTCCAGCACTTCTTTTATTTGATTTTAGAAAGACAGAAATTAATAAATTTTAGATCTTCTCTTTTTATTTTTCTCATGTATATAAAGCCTTAAGTGAGAATGAATCAGTTTTAAGAGAATGTAACACACTCCAGAGCCTTCATGATGTTTAATATTTTCTTGCACTGTTCTACCTTGCAATTCATTATTACAGATAGTTTGCAAAATTTTGTCGTCTTGCCTTTAAGATAGCCAAGGTTTCAATTTTTACAGTTAGATGGTGACAAGCACTGGCAAAAATACTGGAGGATTATTTAGAAGAAATATGAAGTCATTTATGCTATGTAAACTGAACTTACCGAGGTCTGAAAATTCCTCTTTATAGTAACGCTTAGCACTTAAACAGTGTCTTCCATATTCAACAAAGAATGCAAACATCCATTAATTAATCTTCACACCTTATAGGTAACCTGGAGCTGCCATTCTTATTTTACGTGTGAGATGCTAATTTAATATCCCATCTCATATCAGCTACGGGCTCTTTGCATTTCTCTGAGAGAAAAGCTAAAGATCCTGGACTTCTTTTTCGTTGTTTTTTTATTCACACTACCTGCTCTCAAAATTGTCAAAGCCTCTGTCGCTTCTTCTCACCTCATCACAAGCTGTAAATATAGTCTTTACATGTTTAGCCATTTTTGGAAACTCGCTATTTCTTTTTGCAAAATAGGGAGTATGAAATGGCATATGTAACTTAAAGACAGTGTAAGAGCTTCAGCTAGAAGATATGTAACAGTCTGTGAAAAATGTTACTTTTAATTTTTAATTTAGAAAATGCATAATGACCCACTTTTAAATACAGCTACATGTAGTTAGTTGATCACTTGATCCTTCCTTTATGCCTTTTTTGGCAACAACCAGAATTTCCCAAATATTTCACAAATATTTCTTTCCTTTGTAATAATTAAAAATTGTAATTAAAATTAATTTCAAAGCTATTCTAGTTAAAGTTTCCCAATCTTACTACCAGTTAATCTAATATTAACTGGTTTTATATAACTTTCCTGCTCATTTGTGATTTAAAGTGCCCAGAGTCTCTATGTGGCCCTTCAGTAGGCCAGGAGCCCTCTTAATGTCAATCAACGTTGCATATTGTTTTAAGGCTGCAATTATAGTGCTTCTTTAAACATTTCTAGTTTCATGTTTTGTGGCAATAAGATGGCACGTATTAGTGTGATGAAGAGGAAGGCAGAGTAAGAATAATTAATAATTATTGCCAATGAAGTCTAAATCTGAGGAGAAGGATGTAGCAGGGGTGGTCGTCTGTAATGTGAGCTCTTTCAAATGGACAAGACCAGTGTTTTAAGTGCTGCCCCAGACATCATGTAAGGGTAATCTAACTCACAGAATGTGCACATGGGCTCAGGTTTTCTCAGTTAGATTTCTCAGTTAGAGAGGCTGCTCAGAGAGTGCAGAACTTGGTCTTCAGGACCAATTAGTGGACTCTGTTGATGAAGGCTGCTTTCATTACTATACACTGCTTCAGACACCTCATGTGTGAAGGACAGGGATAGTTATCCAAATACCTCACTGTCCCATCTGTCCTGTCTGTTCTGCATCCTACCCAAGAACCTGCTTTCAAAGCTGCAGCATGTTGTGTCAAAGTCATCATTTTCCTGTTATCCAAAATGTATCATGTTTTAGGATCTGATACTTTATTTTGTTGATACACTATACTTGTGTATCAAGCTGGTTTTCCCTCTGTTTTATTTCTTGGCGTCCATCAGACCATGGTGGTTACAGATAGCTGTGTATTCCTTATGGTGCTGCTAGAGGTGGTAGAGGTGACCTGACACGCTGTTCTCCATCCTTCTCATCCCGACAGGTGCTGAGTTTGTCTCCCATTCAGTGGCTGCTATTTGCCTCATGGTGTTTGGCATTTGCCTTGCAATCGCCGAATGAGCCAGTGAGGTCTTCTTTGGTGCTCAGCCACTTCTGATAAAACAAGCATGTTTTTGGTGGGTGGCAATGGCAGGGAAAATTGCTGTCTTTGCCCTGTGAGCACTTCAGTGACCCAAATGACAGCTTCTCCATACACCCTTCTGTGTTGTGGTTGTTGTATGATGCAGGAGTTGTCAGGAGGAATACTGGGCAGAAATGAGGCAGACATTTCTAATAAGTCCAACAGTTTGAAAATTTCATATTAGTTTTATACTTGTTTGTGTTGCAATGGTCGCATACACACTCTTGGTGTACTTAATGTTACCTTCATCTTAAACTGGTCCTTGCCAAAGGCAGCATAGAAATACATATGGTTCAAATTTTGAATGGTTGGTGATCTTTGTATCCTAAATATTTACAAGCATTTAAAAGGCATGTTTGAACTTAAGGAGGGTTGCCCGCAACATTTTTCCGTA
Organism: Nicator chloris; assembly: GCA_013400495.1. NCBI lineage: Eukaryota > Metazoa > Chordata > Aves > Passeriformes > Pycnonotidae > Nicator > Nicator chloris. Next base: position 8,709 of record WAAE01011551.1, on the reverse strand, counting down.
AAGCTTTTATATTGTTGACTGTTGTAGCACTGTCTGTTGTGAGAGTACAATGTCACGCAAGATTATGCAATTTTTTAGAAACTGTCACGTTTCCAGACAAACCAAGTCACTGTTCAGTGCTGCTGGACTGCTGCATGTTGAGGAGCCTTTAAAGCCCAGGTGAAATGTGCAGCTGAAGTAAAGGGAAGTGGCTTTTGTTGCGGTTGAAGAGACCCAATAGCGGCTTGCTAGTAGGAGGCTGGGCTGTGATCTGAGACCTGCTAATGCAGTTCCACTGAGAAGATACTTGAGAGGTAAATGAAGTGATACTCAGATATGTAAATGCAATTGAGATTAGTTGTAAATGTTTACACATCACGGGAGGTCACAGGCTGAATACGTGGGTGATGGACTCAGGTATTTGGGCACCTTCCTTCAAAGAAAAAATCCTGGTGCATGCACTCTGTACGTAGCATCCAATTAATTATGCCTAAATATATGAAATTTGATTGTCCTTGACTGCCTGATTCATGCCTAGCACAAAGCCAGGACTGACAGGTTACATGGAAAGTGAAAACTTTGCAATGGGAAGAGGAAGAGTGGAGCTGTTAAGCCAATAGGCTCCTGGGTTCTTACATTCCTCCTGAGAGCTTTCTAGGATTTGTGTGTTACAAAGAAGGAGTTAATTTAAAGACTTTATAAAGTTTCTTGAAAGCTCAGTAAGTCCTTTCATAGTATCTTTATGGTATTCTACCTTTAGGACCAGTGATATACTTCTTCCCACTCTTCCTTGCAGATGTATGAAACACTGAGGTGAACAGCATGTTTTGTAAAAGGCTGTCTATCCTACATCTTTTGTATACCTTGACTGGATTCTTGGCTGAGCCTGTGTGGAGTAATTTTTTTAATTACTGCTCAAAAACATGTACAATCTGATAGAAAATGTGTGGAGAAGGGGAAAAAAACCTATCTTTTTTTCTGTCCACTGACCCCTGTTAAATAATATTAAATTAATGCAGTACAGATTTTTACTGTCTGACAAGTCAGGTGTGAATTCACTTCAGTAAAGTTTTAGTGATGAATTGCACTATTGGAAAAACAAACGTTTAAAATCAGAAAGCCATGTATTCATTATTTAAATGTGAAAACTGCTTATTTCGATATGCCGGTTACTACCACCTGGAACTTTAGCACCATCTTTTAAAAATAAGATATATTAGTAAAATTGCTAAATATCATTAAAATCTGATCATATGCTTAGAAATCGAAAATGGGTTTAGATTTTTCTGCTAATAATTTAGAGTTGTTAATGCATACTATATAGTTGATGTTGTTCAGAGAACAATTTTTAATGTGTTTTGCTTGCATGAAGAGAGAATCACTTTTCCCACCTAGCCTTATGAAATCGATTCCACATTTCTAAAACAAACTGATGTGCTTTTTATTCCTGGAGCATACACAGACACTAAAAATTCTACTATGTCTTTTCTGGCAAGGCAGGAACATATTAGTCAGAACAAGAGTTTGAAACCTTCAACCTATGGCTTTCAACCTGCAACTTAACAGCTCTCTTTTGGTGCAAGACCAGGGTATTTGATTCCCTCCCAGTGACCCTAGGAGTTGAAAGGTTGGCCCTGCTTCCTTTGTGTGATTTCAGATCTGTGTCAGACTTCAAATCAAGCTTCACAGCCCGTACAGCCAAAAAGGCTTTTCATCACAACACTGGAGAGAAAAAGAGTGCTCCAATGAGATCAAAACTTTAAAAGGCCTCCCTGTGTGGTCTGGGCGCAGTAGCCAAGCAATCCTGGCCAGATCTCTAGCATCACAGTCCATTATTCTCAGCAAATGATTTCCTGCTGACAAGATGCCCCTTTGCTTCTCTGTGTGTTGTAAACAATTGCTAGTTAACATAGAGATTAATTATTGCCTCTTTATTTTTGGGCACCCATGGGCATAAAAGACCAACTGCATACTTGCAGAAGATACTCTCATTAGTGTCACCTCAGTATTATTGATCATTCTGACATCAGTCTTCTGTAACCTTTGATCCCACATGCCTGGAGTATATCAGGTTGATAAACCTAAATTGAAAGCACCACCAACACACAGTCTTATTTTTCCAGATAAGATTTTTAAAAACTTTTAAGTGAAAAGTTCTTCATCCTCCCTAGCTTTCTGCAATACTGTGTCCCAAGAGTCTTGCTTGACTTCCACAAATTCAATAGACTCACATATTCAAACATAACCTGAGCACTGCTAACGATGACTGAGTATTGGAAATAATTAAAAATTTCTGATGCAGTACTGGAACCATTACCTTTTATTTCCATGGAAGCTTTTTGATGAATAGTAATTGAGATTGGCTGACTGGCAGAGACAGCAAGCAGTCTGTTACTGCAATCCATCAGCAATCTTACCCGTGACACTTGCATGCATTATTTAACTATTTACAGTAGAATTACTTTACGAAACTGTAATCTGAGGCTGATGAATATAGCAAGTTTGGGTAGCTGTAGAGTACAATTTTTTCCAAGGTTAACTGTGCTAAGCTTATAGTGCTCCTTGTTACTTTTTGGTTATTCAACTTGGACATTGTTTAAAAAAGAAGAAATACTAAAAACTAGGTAGTCTAGTGGCCAGTCCCTGTTTGTTTGCAGATAGATAGAATGATCTGAAAGAAAAAAAAATTGTGGCCTCATAAAAATGGCAGGTCCATTCCATGAACCACACATGTTCCCTGGTTTATGTATTCTGTGAAAACTCAACAGCTGGCATTGGCATTTTGGCTACAGAAGGACTCTTAAGTTTCATTTCTCTGAACAATTTTAAGTCCAAAACTTGGACTAGTGTCCTATAATTTACATTAGACTTTTCTATTATGCTTATTGTAGGGATGTGATCCTCCCCCTCTACTCAGCCCTTGTGAGGCACATGTGGAATGCTGTGTCCAGTTCTGGGCTCCTCAGGACAAGAGAGCCATGGAGCTCCTGGAGCAGGTCCAGTGGGGGGTGAAAAAGATGAAGAAGCTGGAGCATTTTTCATATGAGGACAGGCTGAGGGAGCTGTTCAGCCTGAAGAAGAGGGGACTCAGAAGGGACCTTACCAATGCCTATGTAAAATGTAATGTCAAAATGTAAATGCATATTGCTGATAATAAGTTTTATGATTTTGTAAACAGTAATTAAGAAGTCAAAGAACAAACTACCTATTGAACAATCTCTTCTTGTGACTGATAAAAATTTTAACATATAGAAAAGATTCTTCTTCTGACACTTTATAAGGACTGGATTTAGGATTACTCTGCCTTGGACTTGGGCTGTTGCACCTGGAGACTGTCAACATCCCATCCTCAGGCTGCGTGAGACTCTCAGCAGGAGCAGAGCTCTGCTGTAGGGACTGCTGCTTTCTTCATCAGCATCTGACTTAATGAACAGCAGGCAGGGTTTTATAGAATACTCAATTTGTATGGAAAAAACATTTTGAAAAGGCGTCTAAATCACAGGCTGGATCATTTTTACTCTGGTTAGTTTCCTCAAAACTTGGAATCTCTGGATGGCCCCATTCTGCTTTTGATCTGCTCCTCTGCCTCCCCAGTGCAATGTGTCTGCTTCCTGAGAAGCAGATCCCTGGCTGTACACAACTACACAATATGTGACAACATGAACCAGTTGGAGAATTCCCCAGCAGTGAAATCTGCCTCAAACACCTCCTTCCTCCTGCACAGATTTAGGGGACTCATGATGCCCCAGGGTAGCTATGCAAGCATACAGAATAGTTCTAGTTATGGAACTAATTAACAATTATATATGTGTGTGTTTCCTTTTTATTGCCGCTGCCATTTGGATGACTGCCTCTTTGTGTGTTGTATCTTTGCAGCAAGGAGGAAAAAATTAAAGAAGGGAAAGGAGAATGAGGGGCTCGAGGGGCCTTTGTATTGAATGTTGCAGTACTAGTAAAGTAACATCACTACGTGGTGGGTTCTCTAGCACTCCCTCAATAACCAGTACAGTAGAGATTGAATTGTTTCTAAGTTCTTAATTAATTTCTTAGCATTTTTTTAACTTGTAAATTCTTATTGGTGATTTTGAATTCAAAGTATACGTATAGTCAGAATACTGGATATTGTGCTATTGTTTAATCCTTTTTTCTACATAGAGTTTATCTGCTTTAAACACGGTTTTATATTTTTCTAGATGCAAAATCAATGTAAGTATGGTAAATCAACATAGGTATGACAAATGCCTTTGTCTTGGGCATAATAGAGCTGGCTGTAGGTTGACAGTCCCTTTTCAAAGCAGTCTTTGAGATTTTAAAATTAGTTTTTCTCTTTTTTTCTCATTTTTTAAACTAAAATTACTTTTGAAGTAGAAAAACTTTCAGAGAAAAGGATTTACTTTAAAGGTCAGTTTGTATGCCTTCCTAATAGTTATTTAAAAATAAACAAACAAACCAGAAAATGCAGCCCACAACTGATCTACTTTTGCAACACTTAACCAGTAGTAAGCATCTCCTCTCAGATTATAGGCTGCAATTCATCCAATATTTTGTACAACTCAAAGGTCAGTAAGGACTCAAATAGATTTAATCTGTAAACTTATTATACAACCTGACATATTGTTCCTCCAATTTCTTTTCTCATGAAATAATCAAGGGAAACTCTTTTGATTTTCAGTGATGATACACAATTGAGTAAAACTGCACACTATTTTCAAAAGATATAAGTTAAAAAAAAAAAAAAAAAGAAACACCTTGGCTGGGAGGCATAAAGTAGTATTATTTGATTAAGAAGATATTTTAACCTTTTCCTTTCACTCTTTTCACTTTCATTTGATTTTTTTTTTTGCTTTGAATTATTTTGTTTTCAAATATGTCAAGAGGTCCTCTTGATGACCAAAGTATTCTGACTTTTTAAAAATTTGTTTACAGACCTTCAAACAGATTTTGAGCGAGGGAGAAAATTGTAGCTGTATCCTATCACCTCTCACCTGAGTCATTCTATCCCTCAGCAATTGTGCTTTTCTGAATGAATTTTTAAGTGACTTACTTGGGGTAGCTGCACAGTGACAGCAGTACTGCCTCTTCCTGAGCAGAAGAAAAGAGCCTCCACTGAGCTTCTCCTTGCCTTCTCACCTCTGCAAAGCAGAGACAGTTCAGAAGTAAAATCCATCAGCTTATTTTATCAGAGGAAGTGAAAGACACAAGCCTTGTCTGTTTAATATTAGAGAAGAAAAGAGGCTTTCTGACTTCTACCTCAGTCTTCAGGCTTTGTGTGTCAGCTCTTAAATGCTGTACGTTTTTTAATCCCCTGAGCCTTCATCAGTTTGATGCTGTAGAATGCAGAGAGGAAATTTGGATTTCTTTTTAAAGGTTATGTTCTTAATGCTTAATTGGAAGAGCGAAATATAAAGAAACATGTCTAAACACCTTATAGAAGCACAGAATCATGGAATCAATTGGGTTGGAAGAAATTTTAAAGACTGTCTGGTTTCAACCCCCCTGCTACAGGCAGAGACATCTTTCATTGGACCTGGTTGCTCAAAGCCCATCCAAGCCCAACCTGGCCTTGAATGCTTCCAGGGATGGGAAATCCTCAATGACTCTGGAAAACTCCAGTGTCTCACAACACTCACAGCAAAGAATTTCTTCCTAGTAGCTAACCTAAATCTACCCTCTTTCAATTTGAAGCCATCACTTATTGTAGGATGTTTTGTCTGTTCTGAATGGAAAAGTATAGGCACTAGAGTGTCTACAGGAAGGTTTAAGGGCATTTTTAAAAAATACTTTGTGGGGCTATATATATGTAATGTTATTATATATTGATTTTAGATAAAGATCAAGATATAATGACTCACAGTTTTACAGCCTGCCATAAGCAGAAGAAAAGCTTGATGTGCTTGAAATAGTTGTGTTGCTAAGGATATATTGTATGGTTCTAATCTAGCTGAGTGATGATCAAGGAAGTAAAAGCATATTATTATCCATCAGATAGGAGTCCCTTACCAGCTAGAGGCAGAAATCATAATTCACAAAGGTTGCCATGTGACAGTTTAGTTTCTGGAATATAAATGGGCACAAACCAAAATTAATAAGTTATTGGTGTTCACTGTCTATCAAGAGCCACCTTGAATCCAAATTCTCTGAACATTGTCCTCTGTCCAGCAATAAGATCTGTTGTACTGATTCCTAAACCAGTTAAACCTGCTCCTGAGTCTGATACTTCATGACCGTGTAGTTTTTGTAGTCCCTCACTGTGACTGCTGGCTGTGAATGCCAAACTTCCTGTTTATCTGGTGGGCCTAAGGAGCTCTTAAATAGGAAGCACCTTTTCTTTTAGCCTTTGTTCGAGTACAGGTTTTCCCCTTCTCTTGAACTTTATCTTCTGTTGACCAAGACTAAGAAAAGACATAGAGTTTTTGATTGCAGGGCTATACCTCACCAGCTCTAAAGCTGTACCAAGCGCTCAGAGTGTCTCTGGGACAAGTTGTGTTTTGCATGTATAATTTCTGTGACTTTACTGAATCTAAAGTGTATGGTGGCTTTGAAAAGCAGCTGCTTCTGGTTAGTTTAATAATTCTCTGTCGAAGTTCAAACAGGTTGTGGAGTTATATTCTCCAGATCACCCCAGCTACTGTTTTGATTCTCCTTGCCACTGTGGCTGATCAGACAATGATAACTTGTAAAAGAGTTACAGAGGATCTCTATTTTAGACCAAGGGATTTTTCTGTTCTCCTTGATGAACCTGCCAAAGATGGATAGGCCCCTCTTACCTGTGTGTGCCTATGGCACTAATGCTTTGAAGTAAGCAGACTTCCATCAGGGATGAGTTCAGTCCTGCTGGTTTCCTTCCCTGCGTGAATGTGTCTGTGTGAGAGAATATTTATTTATAATGATGCTTGTATCTGTAATAAGAACACTTGTTTAAATGAGAGGAAGGGGAATGAGTGGCAGTAGGTGTTCAGCCCATGGGGTGAGTGACCAGACAAAGGCGAGCAGCTCAGCAGCCCCGCTGAGCCGGCGCCTGCCGAGCGCATGCTGCCAGCACTGCTGCCTGCGGCTGCTTGCTGGGGGCCACTGATCCATTGGATGAACAAGCCTCGAATCAAAGACCAGGAGACAAGCCATGTCCTTTCCCTTTCCACTCCTTTGCTAGCCATTAACCCCCACACACTTCCCTCTAACAAAAATGCAGACATACACACACACAACCGTCTGTCCTTCTCGCTGTGTTTTGTTTTCAAGATGATTGATGAGGGAAAAAAACCCCTTCCGAGATGTTCACTGATAACACATCAGATAAGACACGAAAATAAGCTCACTGTATGTATTTGAGGATTACCTTTCCTGTAATAGGTGGTCTTTCCTGTAGTGAAACACACTAACGAAGAAATAGGCAGGTGCCTCTTTAGCTGCAGTGCGAACTGTGAGTGACTTTTAGTGCAAGAACATTATGGAACTTGAAGTAGAAAATGCTTTGGAGGAAAATAATGCTGATGGATTATGGCATAACAGAGCTACATAACACTTGGAACACAGGTCTAAGTGAGCTTAGGCCCATATGTTGGCCTCTATTTGCTCAATGGTAAAGAACATGTACTGCTCATAGCTAATGTACTTTTCAGCCATGCATCCGAAAGTGTTAAAAAAGGAAACCATTGTCTAAATGATCCAATGACACCTCTGTTTAGGTTTTGAACTGCATGGCACCGCCGGTGAGGAATATTAACTTTAGTGCTGTGCACAAGAAAGAATGCCTAAATCCAAGGCAGTTTCCTGTTACCTCAAATTTTCAGAGGTGTTTGAACCTGGAAGTGTCTTTTAAAATCAATTTTAAATGTTAATGGATTTTTTCTGATCAGTATTACCAGAACTATGATAAATACATCACTATTATTAAACACAGGAGTGAGGACAAAGAATTTGGGTTTGCTATAATCATGTCAATTGGAGTGGACTGTGCTACAAGGGTGATATTTGTACCTGTTTCAAAAAAACCCAGTGAAGTGGTTTTTTGAAAATTTGACTCATAGAACAGAAATATGGCACATCTAAGGGCAGGATAAGATTGCACTGACTGCTTACATTGTAATCTTGTGAAGGAGAACAGTGAAAATTAGTACAGATGTAAGGTTAACAATTATTGAGAATATGTTATGCTGGTTTTTGTTGCTTGGATTTCACATGGCACAAATCTGGTGAAGGTCACATTTCAGGGTCAGAGGCAATAACTTTTCTCTCAGGAGTTTTGTCACATTCAGACTGTGACTCTTTACACAGACCTGATATAGAAATCCCAGGCTGAAACTGTGAGCATATGAAAGGGACTTGCAGCTGCGCTTCTGCTATGCAGTGCTCAACCTTTCCTGGAGAAAAAGGGGGAGCAAACCTTAAGTTATCAGCAGAAATGCAAGTGCTGTGTAACATATGGTTCTGTGGGAGCCAGTCCCTTACTAACAATCCAGATTTCAAAACTGATTTTTGCTTCTGGCAAGAAGTTCAAAAACTGCACTCTAGTGTCTCTAGGTTAGTGTAACACTAGCTTTGGCTATGATTTTCAAGGGTTTTGAAGGACTTTTTAAGCTGCATCAGGATCCCAAAAAGGGGAAAAAAAAATAGTTCATAACTTTCAAACTAACCCAATTCCTTACTGTCCTAAGGTGACTTTATGATACTTGTATCCCCAATTGTCTACTCTGTTTGTGTTAAGTAGTACGTCCTGTACCTTTAAGGCTG
>WAAE01011550.1:0-21851 GCA_013400495.1 Nicator chloris | reverse complement strand
CACTATAAAAAATATTACTAGTTCTTATAATACATGACCACATACTGCATTTCACCCATTTTACCTGGAAGTAAAATTTTTTTTTCTTTTGTCCTCTTATTTTGTAATAACTTTCCTAGGTGTAAGAATTTTAAAGCTGGGATAAAAGGAAAAGCTTTACACCTTTTCAGACAGATTTCTAGGAAGAAGATATGTTTGCTGACAGGTTTTCTTCTACTGACCCAGTGTTTCTTTCTTGAGACCAAGCTGACAGCTAACAAATAATTTGTTCACTTCTATGATTCATCCATATTTCTTCATTTCCTACCAAGCATTACCCCAATCATGTTGGATGTAACCACACTTTAAAAAATCTTCTTGGCCACTGCATGGTGCATCTAAGAGAACTTTCTCTATCAGAATGATAAGGCTGAATGACAGGAATCCTGTGAATGCTGGAAAAGTCTCCATTACTACTGAACAGGGCCTGCCACAGCCATGATGGTGCTGATAAATTATTATCAGTGTGAGAAAATTAATGCTCTTTGTAGAATCCAGGAAGTATGAAGAAGTTATCAACAGTTCTTCCTATATACCAATGCCAAGAAGGCACTCCTGGGTTAAGATATTTGACTTTCTTGTATTTTAATATATTAAGATACTCAAACTGATGGAAGTTTCTACCTGAAATTCCAGTATAACATTCAAATTGCAAAGTATTAACATAATGCATGTGTGCCTATGTCTCGATACGCACGTGTATAGAACTCTGTCTGCGCTGTTGCAGACAGATTTTTATTGTACACTGTGAGATTCAGAATACTGCAGACACATTAGACTAGTCAGTCTGCATTATGATAGTCATGTAAAATTTAAAAAAAAAGAAAAAAAACAAACTTTTTTTTTTTTTCCTGAAGAGCTGCAAATTTCAGGGAGAAATTGTACTTTACTCTCTTTATTTTATTATGTTCACATAGTATTTTTCTTGTGTAATCTTTTATGGAGTCTCCCAAGAAAGCCTGGAACTTCACGGCTGTGACACTGGTGTATAGAGCTCACCCCTTTTGGATGTGATTCTTAGCCTTCTCCTGTGTTCTATCTAGATCAGTGTGTTCAGGGACTGATACTTTCAGTTACTCAGAGGTAACTGACTTTTAATGGCATTAATTCCAACTGTACTGTGATAAATGAAAGGGAATCCAAACTGAGACAAAAATATTTGGTCTACTGATGATTCAGTGCTAGATTAATATAAAAATGTATATGTGAATTGTCTCACAGAAAAAATGTCAGGGGTGAGGTAGTAGGTTTGGGTCTGATATTCTTGTAATCTCCCTCCAGATAAAGAGTGCTGACACATGGTCAGCACATAATATATAGGACATTACAGAGAAGTCCATAGATATGTTGTCATCAAAAGATGTTGAGGAAATTCATACCATCAATATTGTGGTTCCTTTACGGTATCAGTAAATGCCCTAATAAGGACAGTTATTTTACAGAAAATTAGATTACTATCCTAAGACAGTGCTGGAAATTTGTAGTATTAGGACTTCTGATAAAATTTTGGCCTTGTTGGATCTATTATTATATTCTTTCTTGCTGTCATAAGGTTACAGTTACATTGCACATTGTAGGACTGGCTGCCTATGTCACTAACTGTTGACATGTTACTGCAGTCATTGACTCAGTTCCTCAGTGCTAGACCTTGAGGATTTATTAATATGTTTACAAATAGACAATATATATTGTTAAATGTAAGCCAGCAATTTTTGGAAATGTTTGAGAAAATCAGACACGGCTGCAAGTACATTGAATTATTTTGAAAGTAGGGTTTTCATAATGAATGTTCCCTTGAATGCACCTCAGACATATATAGTTAAGCGTGCTGCTTTCAAAATAGAATACTATACATTTGTAGAGGTTGCTGTTACCACTTAACTGCTCTGTACTCTAAATACATTCTAAATTATTTAGCTTCAGCATGTTTATAAATGTATTCATTACTCCCTGTAAGACATTGATAGGTAGTCCTTGTGAAAGATGGAAACCTCTCAGTAGAAGCTTTGGCTTCTATAATGTCACCTTTTAATATGGCAACATGCTGAGAAATACAAGGCAATAAAGCTTGTTATTTACAAGGCTATGTCAAGCTTCTCCTCTGATAAACACTTCTATGGAGTTTGTGGATATCATTTATTCAGTCTGTTATTAAAGTAGTGTCCTCTTTCTGACAGATGAATCAGCTTCTTCTTTTTGGCCATCTATAGTACGTTTGCTCAATTTGCAGCATCACTTAAAGAGGAATGTTTTCCACCTTAGTGCAAATCAACCAGTCAGACCAGTAACAAACATTATATGGAAGATACAACCAAGAAAATATTTCTCCACAATTAAGATACCTTTAATATATTAACCTGGTATAAAAGTACTAATTACTTTTAAAGATGTAAAAATGCAAAATCAGTGGATCAAGACTGTTTTCTAACTCTCTCTTGGTTCAAGGTTGGGCAGAATTGTGCCTTTTAACTGTGAAAAGCTACTGAAAGCAAGCAACTAGATTTTTTGAACAAATCCAATTGATGATATAAAATTAGATTTCAATAACTCATGTGCTTTTTATTTAGTAAGGAAAATTCCCATTCTGAATATTCAATTATGAGCTTTTTGTCAAAATCCTAAAAGTGACTTAACTGGGACTTTTACCTATCTTTTTATGTTTGGCATCCATTACATAAAAATATTTAAACTTAAACTGACAAGGCATGGTGTGGGCCATTTTTGCTCTAGTTCTACAGTGATTTTGTGGTCATAGTGAAAATCAGTTGCAGCTGTTTTAGCACCACAGTGCATCCTACACAGAATTCTTTTTCTCAGAAAAATGCTCAGAAGCTGATTTGGCAATGACCTATACTTTAATAAACAAAGGAGAGAAAAATATGTGCAACTTGCCATGGGTCTGAGAAAACAAAGGGGCACATCCAGAATAGATTTCTTCAGACTAAGGGGGAGCAGTAAAACTTGTAGTTTGTAGTTTATAGTCTTTTGCCATATCTTTATGCTCTGCACAAAAACATGGTGAAAAGCTAATTTGCAATGAATCCTATGGTGTGTAACTCCTACTGGTGTACTTAAATGAGGGTTAACTGACCTTAGCCTTGAAGAGAAGGTCCAGCTTGCATCTGAACACAGATCCTTAAAAGGCCATATAGAAACTTTTAAAATATTATTTCTTTCTGAAGAAGTATTTAAGATTTTCCCCACTGGGTTCTCTATGATTTGCTGCATTCAATGGGTATTTTATTGTGGTTATTTTCTTACCAGAAAAGATAATCAGTGTTTTGGGAGTGTGAATGTCTCCTGGTACAAGAGCCTATTTTCAATCACTTATACTTTGTGGTGCTCACTTGTATAAAATCATAATTTTAGCTTTTAAAAGTGATATTCCTTATGTTTCTTGTGTTGATGACTTAAAAACCTGAAAGATTAGTTTGTGTGCAAGCACGAGTTCTTCATTGCAGGTTCCTCTTTGCAAGTTCTTCATTGCAAGACATGATTTTGTGCTGGAGATGCCTAAAATTTTTGCTTTGTGTGTTATTTTAACATAATATCAATTTTGGTAGAGGAAGGTTTAGAGCTTTTCAAAAGTGAATATTGAAGCAATATTCAAAAAATACAATCAAGTATTCTGATTGTATTTTTCAGAAAAAACTTGCAAGAAAAAAAATGCATTTACTGTGAATTATGAAGTGGTGAGAAATCTGTACTGATGAGTTATAACAGATTATTTTGAATTACTTTTTCCATTAAGAGCTCATGGTGATATCACATGTTGCTATAGTTCCATATCTATTGTCTTCCAAAAGCAAACCATAGTAGAGGTATAGTTTACTTGTAGCTTTCCATTTGGTTTCCTGTTGGGATTTCAAAAAATCCCAGCAAATTTAGTTGTGGAAGTATACCTTAAGACACCTTGGAAATCCCAGTCTGTATCAAATTGTTATATAGCAACACTTTTGTTCTTCTGCACCTGTAGTTAAAGCTCAGTTGTTGCAGAAGACTCAAAGATGATTTTTTTTCCCCCCAAATTTTCATTGAAAATGAATCTGGTCAGTTCCTTATCTAACTGGAAGCGGAAGTCTTGCAACAATTTTCCCTCTAATATACTTTTGACTCTAGTGTATTCAGTGTGTGTGAATATATCCCAAAGGATTTAACTCACTCCCGACAGTGAGAAAATTTATATTGTTTCTTGTTTGTTCATTTCCTCTAATTGTGGAACACGAAAATTCTTTGTACACATTTTCTTTCTTTCAGCTACATTACGATGAGCATTGTATTGGACATAGTGTGGCTTGTTTAACTCAGCTTGCCCAACCAATATATGAGAAAGAGAATATATCACTAATTATTCCAACCCTGTGAACATTGACATGAATTTTGTGTAAAATATTAAGTGTTTAGATAATAATGGGGCAAAATGGTCTCTAATATAACATGATAATTTTAGCATATCTTTTGAATAAATGTGATCAGTTTAATGAGAGAGTAATACCCCTGGAGACACTTAAATAATTTTTAAAAGGGAGACCAAAAGAACATTCAGTTCCTCTTTGCAACAAAAGTGGACAGGGGAAGAGACTGAATGAGCTCGGTGACTGGATACTGAAGTTTTCTAAGCAGCAACAGGAAACGTGATGCTGTGAACAAACTTACTAGTTTATTCCTACAGAACATAAAATTACTACATTTACCACTCGAAGGAAAGATTCCAGAATATTTGCATCTTGTCTCCTTTTCTTCTTCTCCCTTGCCTTCTCCTGCACTTTCCATATATAAAAAGAAATATTTGCAATATAATTCAACCCATCATGATTTGTTTCCTGGAATATATAGCACCTGGTCAAAGGGAAACTCAAATTGCAGTTTCTCAGCATTTGATAATTTGTGACCAGGGAATGACCTGGGCATGTAGGGCCAGAAGGTTCACCTGCAGGCGGGGTTGAACTGACTGGACACAAGAATGACAGGACAGAAAGACTCTGTACAGAAGTGAAGTTTCTCTCGGGAATGAGGCATGTAGCAGTGTTGTAACAACTGGTCATGGACATGAGTGCTCAGAAGCCACCTTTGGGCAGCAGAGCCTGGCTGGGAAATGAATCCAATGCTAGATATAAATAACGAATTTGCTCCTGTCACACCTCTGCAGCAATGTTAAACTGGGACTCTACCCAATCATTGTGCACGAAGGATTTTCTGTTTAAGCACAAATGTGTGCTGATTTCCTAGCTTGATTCCTAGTGGAATTCAAGTTCTGTCTTTTTCCCTTTTATGTTTCCCCAAATATGGGGTTTTTTACTTGCAGAAAGTACACATTGGAATTCAAGGCAGCTACCAGCATACATGAGAAGTTGTAATAAAACACAGAAGTGTTAAGACACAGTCTAAATATTTATTTTCTGGGTTTAGCCCATAAGGTTTTGCCATACTGGATAGATATTTTTGTTTGCTTTTTCTATTTTTTGGTGGCAGACCAAGGTTATTAGATCTTGTAGATAACTGGAAAAGATTTAAAAGCTGGATTTTTTATGTATAGCTGTCCTTTTGGAAGCTGTATTTTCTTGTTAGTGGTCACTGGTTCTGAATTTTTCTGAGGCAGTATGAGAGGAAAGATTGACAAGCTGGTTTAATATAATTTCAGCTAATAACTTTCCAGGACCAAGAAATAAACGGAAAAGATTTGTATAGGTTTAGGAACAGTGTTTTGTGGCTTCTTGAAGTAACAAATAATTTTTTTCCCCCTTCTTCTTTAAGCAGCTGTTTTACAGCTTTTGGAGATGCTGGGTGAAAACCTAATGAAGACATTTTCATGTGGTGATGGGTCCAAGCATGCTTTATTTTCCAGTTCTTGATTACACAAATTGACCATGCAGGAACACGATAAGTAAATTAAATAAAATAAAACAAAGAACTTATGGTTCGTTGTTTTCTATTGCTCACTACTGTCTTCTATTAATGGTTTTCCATCTTTGCATTCTGCATGAGACGACATGGAAAGATAACCAGAATTTGGAAGAAATTATAAATTTTATTTTGAAGTGTTTGTGCCTTTTAAAAGGATCTGTTCTGTATAGAAAGGAATCAAGATTCCTACAGTGCAAAGAGTTTGGAAACTGGTTCCTCTTAATGTTGGTTCACCCTGCAGAAGCTGCATGTTTTGAAACAGCAGAAAAATATATTGCCAAGAATTTGTGAGAGCAGAAATAGCTTATTATGCCCACAGAGAAATCAAATTATTAATGACTTAATATTAAAAGCAATATCTTTTGTTTAATGGCAGAAAAAGCATTACAAAAAATCAGAATTCTCTTGGGGAAATAAACATTTGGGGGCTAAGAAGGTGTGTTCATGGTTTGTAACAGTCCAACTTATGGTGATAACTTCACTGCATTTCTGCTGGATCTGTCAGTTTAACACTTTGTTATGGGTTGGTGTGTTTGTGTGTTTGTTTATGATTTTTTGGTTTTGTTTGTTTTTTGTTTTGTTTTGGTTTATGTTTGTTTGTTTTTGTTCTTGTGGAGCACTAATGCATTATTAACTCCATTTTACATTTGGGAAAACTGATCTGAGAAATTGCCTTTTGAATTTGGCGGTTTGTATACTGAAGACTTCTGCACAACTGTAGAGCATCTGATTTCTCATGCAGTAGAAAAGGCATAACCATGATGAATCCTGCTAAAGGAAGCATGAAACCACAACCGTCTTTTTGTTTCTCTCTGTAGAACCTTTTGTTGAGTAACAACAGCTTGACAATGGCATCTTCAGGGTGAAAAAAGATTCCAAAGTTTCCCAAGTTGTGGGAATCTCATCTTCACTGGCTACAGCTCCATCAGCATGATCCTTATTTCAAGAAGTTTTCCATACTGTCGTTATGTTGTATTTCTGAAGCTTCTGACTCATGTACCAGTGCAAAATATATGGAAATTGAATAGGAAGATGACCTGGCTCAGAGACCAATCTTGAAGGTAAACAAAATTATTTTAGTGAAGACAAAACAAACAAACAAATAAACAATTTCCTAGTATATCGAAAGAAAAGAAATAAAAGTAATGAGGAAATATAACAGATTTTTATCACCATCTGTTTCGTTAATGACACCCTATGTGGATAAAATAGATTTCACTTTTTCAATCTTTTTCTGTCCATTAATAAACAAGACATAGACAATATACTTTCTAGAGTAATGTGAAGTTCTCATAAATCTTTTAAGATTGATATAACCTGAGATAAAGAACACAGGGATTGTGATTTTCCTTCTCAACTGGTTTGTTGATCCAAGCAGACTATTTCAACCTTTCTTCCTATATCTCATTTTATTTACCTGTTTTTCCCCCCAGGTGTCAAGTATGCAACATGGCAGATATATTTCACACCTAAATGAGTGGACTAATGTAATGGTGCTTACAAGGGCAGATGTACTATATACAGGTACTCTGTACTATTATTCACAAGACTATGAATTATGCTCTGAGGTTGTTGTTTTTTTTGGTCATGAAGATTGGTTTTAATTTCCATGCTGTTACAATGGAAAGAAAGAAACTGGTTCTAAATGTCAGTGTATTGTAGTGCAAAGCAATTAACTGGGTTATGTATTCCTTTCACTCAGGATGATTTTCTATTAATTGTACTAACTCGTAGACACAGTACAATATACACTGGGGCTTGTGAACACCTCAGCCATGAGTAGCAGAAAATAAACACCCTCAAAATAATAAACAGAAATCTGGGTGGACTAGGTGGATCAAGAGACGGTAAAATTGTATGGTGAATTTGTGACTGTAAGAGGGACTGAGACTGAAATGTGAATTTATTTATGTACTGGGTGGATATTTTCTCTGTGAAAATTCCTGAGTTTTACAGTCCCATGCCCTCAAAACTATTTAGATTTTACTCTGGTTATTGGAAAGTTTTCCTATTGCCTTTGACTGGGCAGGTACTAGAGTCTCTTTTTATGGTTATTTTCATTATTACTTCAGATCTGTCTCCCCCCAGTGAACACAGTTTATGCTCTAGGATAGCTGACTATCTCCTACTGCAATGTTTTATCCACCTGCCTAAAGTTAAATTCTGGCCTTGAATAGGATCACTATATCCATAACATGACACTGCAGTTAGGTATGTATAAATAACAGCCATGTAATCACCAAATTTGTTTATTTCAGTAAGGCACTTTTTTGTTTGTTTGGTTTGGGTATTTTTTTGTTTTGTTATCTGTAACTGAAAACAAGCAGGAAGATTTTGAGTCCTCAAAGTCAAAACAAAACAACACAACTCTCTTGTTCCCTTCATATCCCACTGACAGCATTTTGTACTTGTCATGCTGTGAGTTAGGTCTTAGACTTAGATCAATATTCTTCATAATTTTAAATAATTTTAAATTTTTTTAATTTTAATTTGAATGTTTCCAAAAATTCACTAAAATAAAAAAACTCCTTAACACCAATTTAACATTAAGAACCAGACATTCTTTACTCAGCTGGATGCACAGGAGGATAGTTCCTCCCAAAGATATGCATCCTGAGTGCAGGAAAGTTTCTATTTATATACTG
Source organism: Nicator chloris (assembly GCA_013400495.1). NCBI lineage: Eukaryota > Metazoa > Chordata > Aves > Passeriformes > Pycnonotidae > Nicator > Nicator chloris. The sequence continues at coordinate 13,263 of WAAE01011550.1, read as the reverse complement.
AATTTTGCATAGATATCCGATTGTCCCAGACTAAATATGCATATGATAATCATTTGCCCAAAATCATTAACGTATTTCCCTTCCCCTTTACACATGTGTTCTTCTGTCCTGGGTGGGGTCTCTCTGGTGGTCCCTGATAGTTGTAGATGTCAATGTTCCAGGTGACTTGGCTGAGTTGGCAGGACTGAGTTGAGGCTGGCTTCAAGTTCTTCTTACACAATGGGCATTTTGAACTTTCCATAGGCCGATAGTTTTGGAGAAAAAGCAGTGTGTTAGGTCACCAAGTGTGGGCAATTTATCATCTGATAATATGAAAATATTTGATTTGCCTTTTATTTCTAGAAGTACTGAAAGTGATCTAGCTTCTCTGCAACAAGACAGAAAAGCAAAATTCCCCAGATAAATGGCATAGTAGCTAGTGGGAAGTGTCTCTCATGCTTGGCTTTTATGTCTTTATTTATTTGTCTTTATATCACAGAATCTCAGAATCAGCTACGTTGGAAAAGATCTTTAAAGCCATTGAGTTCAATCTATGACCTAACATTGCTTTGTCAATCAGACCATGGTTCTGAGGGACCATAAGGGAAATGTCCAGTCTTTTCTTAAACAACCCCAGGAACAGGGAGTCCAGCACCTCCCTGCGCAGCCCATCCCAGTGCCCAATCACTCCTTCTGTGAAGAATTTCTTCCTAATGTCCAATCTAAACCTCCCACGGTCAGCTCAAGACTGTGGCCTCTCCCCCCGTCGCTGGTTGCCTGGGACGAGACTGACCCCCACCTGGCTACACCCTCCTTTCAGGAGGTTGTAGAGAGTAAAAAGGTCTCCTGTAAGCCTCCTTTTCCCAGGCTAAACAACCCCAGATCCCTCAGCTGCTCCTACAGGACTTGTGCTTCAGACACCTCACCAGCCGTGTTGCCGTTCACTGGGCATGCTCCAGCACCTCAGTGTTATTCCTGAATTGCGGACCCAGAATTGGACACAGAACTCAAGGTGTGGCCTCACCCCTGGGAATTATCCCAGAGGAAAAACCAAAATTCTGCTGATGGTACCAGTATTTAAGCCACTTATTGATAATGTGGGTTTTCCTGTTCATTTTGTCATTCATCTCTGCACTGAAGGAATTGAGTAGAACACCACCTGTGCTCTTGTCCCATCAATAAACCGACCCAGAGCCTGGAAGCCCATTTTAATTACCCTCCTTGTCAACCTGATCACTGCCAGCCTTGACAACCAGCAGTGGGTAATAATCAGAGGGACAAATTTGCTCAGTGAGTCTCCTGGTAATATCCCATACTCAGGCCCCACGGAGGCAGCAGAATTCCCTGGGATGGGTCCGGTTGAAATTGAAGGCCCTCAGTTCCCCTGAAAAGGGAGTCACCTACTACAACTACCCTTCTTTTCTTCTTGATACCTGAGGCTGTGGTCTGTCTGACAGATGGAGTACAACTGGGAGACTCTCTAGACAGAATTTTTTCTCTAGTGTAATCTGCCAGACCCTCTATGATCCAGGGCCTTGTACATATTTTTTAAGGGCACCTGGAAAGGTGATGGGGGTCAGGCAGGGATTCTTTAACCTCTTGAGGAGGTACCTCTTTCCATTGTCCCCCCATCTACTAGATCTCCTCCTTCTGCCTGATGGTAAAATGGATGGGAGTCTTCTGACTCCTGTTGAACTTCTCTCAGGGTTGGAAGGGTGTAACTCCACCAGTCTATTTCTCTTTCACTCTCCCTAATACTCCTTTGCCTTTCTGCTTCTTTCTTAAGCTCTGCCAACAGACAGAGCAGATTGTTTACCTGCTCACACTGCACACAGATATCCTTTGAACTGTCCTCAGGGACTAACACCAGGCTCAGATATTCCCTGCAGGTGTCCTTCTTGGGACATTCTGTTTGGGATAGCACACTCTTGCTGGCAGTAGCAGCAGCAGAGGCTTTTGACTGTTTGTAAACCATTGCTGGATCTAGCCAAATTAGGGAAAAAATAAGGAAAAACCCCAACAGAAAACTCACAACTGCCCCGCTCTACTAAAACACTAACCCACATTGCTCAGGACCCACTCCCAGGAGCCAGGACAGTGGTGCCTACCTCAACTGCTGTGCCATGCCCGCCCTGCTGTGTCACACCCGTTTGCCCACTCGTGTTTGCTGCACTCAGAACACTTACATTTATGGTTTTACTTAATTTCTTATTTCTCAATAAAATTTTCTATGTATTGTATATATTCCGTGGAAACTGCAGCACCGGAAAACTGCATGATGTAGTAAAATGCAAACATATTTTGGATAATTGCACCGCCTGTAACAGTGTCTGTTTGAGTTCTTTCCCAAAAAGGTGAGGAGGAAGAAGGATAAGGTTGCATAAGTTCATCTTTTTCTCTTATCTGATGATCTATGCCTATTTGTCCTAGGGTGACTTTATGATGCTTGTATCCCCAATCATCTGCTCTGTTTGTGTTGGATATTATGTCCTGTACCTTTTAAGGCTGGTTTCAAGAGCAAAGAAGAAGCGTGCAGTTTGTTTTGAGAAACTGCTCTGACTCCTACACATGCTTCTTCTCCTGGGCTGTGCTGTCTACAGACAGACAGAGAGAGCTCTCCTTTTCTTTCTTTTTTTTTTTTTTCTTTTAATTAGTTTTTGGCTANAATAAAGAGTTTTTTCCACTTTTCTCAGAGGCAGTTTATTCCTGGACCAGCTGAGTGGGAGGGGTTCTTTGGGTTTGCTTCTCAGAGGATCCCCATTTGGAGGTTTCCTCCCAAATTTGCTCTAAACCAGGACACTATTCTATCTGAATGCTGGAAATATTATCTTATATATTTGTGTTTTATTTTAATTGTCTTCATAGTCATATCAAGCTGAAAGGCTGAACTGACCTAGATTTATTTAATGAAAATAATGTCACAAAATAAAATGCTGAGAATAGAAGTATTTGTGACCTTAAGATCTTGTTAGGAGAGTAATTAAAAAGGAAAAATGCAGAAAGTGATGCTAGCAAGGGAGGTTTGCCATGTATGAGAATTTTAAAACTTTCATGCATTTTTCAAGTAGTTAATATAACAATGTTAGTGGGAAAACCTCAAGAAATCACAAGAAGATAAAATTTATTTACATATCCTTAAAGTCAATTATCTTGTTTTCTTTCAGACAATAATATTTTTGCTCTTGCACTAAAAACCCTAGATGCATATTGTCTTGATAAAGTCTTTGAAGATATCAGTAATATTTTCTGGAGGACTTGGGATTGTCCATTAAGTTCTTGACAGAAAATTTGATTGTAGGATCTTGATTTCAAGGACAATGAATAGTGTCAATTGTGTACATAGAACTTAATACCTCTCTTTTTCAGACTGTACATAGTTTCCTGAACTTGTTTTGAAATGAAGATCTGACCTGATCCTTTTGGTTTTTTGAAAATTTATCTTTCTTTAATCCTCATATTATTAAATTATTAGACTGCATCTCATTAGAGGTGATTTTTAGGAGTTGCAAGATGATTTGTGTCTCTGGGTTTGAGGATGTGTTTCCAGCTGGCATAAGACAGTCTCATACTAGAGAATCTGAATCCAGTCCAGTCAGCTATGACTTTGTCATCAGTGGACACTGATGTTCTCCTTGAGAGGTTAATATGAAAAAAAGCCATTTATGGTCAGTGAAATGGATAATTAAAGAAATTATTTTGTGTTTATAGTTACCTGCCAGAGGGAGGATCTGTGTGTAAAAAAATGGAAGATACAGTGTCTGCTCTAATGAACAACTCTGTTGTGAGCAGTTGGAAGAACAAGAGTTGGAAAAATCCTGGAAGAAATTAGTTTCTTTCTTGATATTGAGGTCAAACCAGGTGCATCCATCTGAAACTGGCTCTTTTTCAACTTTAAGTGGAAGAGACATGAAGAGATCTAGATCCTTATTCTCACGTGCAGCTTACATACATGCAAATGAAAGATGGTGCAGAAATAGAAGTAGATAAAAGAAATTGGACAGTTCATAATACTTTGCACTGTAAAGAAAGAAGACAGTCTTTTATGAATAGCCAAAGGGTTATGCACTTACTGAACTTTGCTGGTGCAAAAGTAGGCATTAAAAGCTTTGACTGGAGAAATTACAGAGTCAAACTATTTAATTTCAAGAGAGCATTTCCTTTTTGGAACAAATTACATTCATGGGTATTTGATAATATATAATCATCAGATTCTATGTGTCTAAGAAAACAAAATTGAAAATTGTGGGGTGAAATCCTATGAGTCTAAGGTACCTCAGACCTTTTTCATAGGCTATTTTCTGCAATGATATGAAAATGAAGATTTAAGTACTTAAAAATGTGGTTTGTTATATTGATACATTAAAGATCTGCGTCTGTGATGTATGAAGGTGCTTGAAGAGCCTGACATAACCTGAAAGTCCTGTCCAGGAGGGAGGAAATCATGTCAGCCTTCTTCCCAGTGCCACTTCATGAGCTGCCATCAAGACGCCAGAAGCCTGGCTGTGGGAACAGCATAAGGATGGCTGAAGACTTTTGTTGTACATCCCCCAGACAAATGTACTTGCAGTCTTTTACAATTCTCTGTTAACAAATCAATATTCTATCAAATTGCCATATCTGACCATTGCTGTTTTCTGTAGACTATTGTGATTTTTGCTGTGCATTTTTTGTTGGTTTGGTTTAGTTTCTTTTTTTGAAAGCGGTATCCTATTGTCTGAAATATTCATCTTACACATGATTATTTGAATGGAGAGTCTATGTCTTCAGTTACAGTCAGAAACAAAATATCTCTGAGAAATCTTAAAGTTATTACAAGTTTTATCTTTGATTAAATTTAACTTCACTGAACATTTTTATCTACAATTTAAACCTGATGATTGCTAATTTTTCTCCTTTAAATCTGCCTTTGAATACTGTCCTAAAGTTGTCAAAGACATTATTGTACTACAGTACGATTTCTCCAGTCACAGAGATCTTGTGCTAGAACCTTTGCCAACAGTTCATTGATTGATATTACTGCTTAAGCAAATTTTATCCTTTTCTAAACTTTCTGTTACTGTGACCTCTTAAGTCTTAAGTTCCTTAGTTAATAGAGCTGTATTGTAGTTGCAGTACATGTGGGAAAGAAATTGTAGTCAATTTAGATGTCAGCTCTCTCTGTTTATTATCTGCATCTGACAAAATTTGGAGGGTTTTCCATCTTCCTGATCTACAGGCTGTCCATGCAGCACTACCACTACTACTACTACTACTTCAGCTTCAATCATCACTGCTGGTTAGTGCTGTGAAAGACGAGAAAAAAGACTTTTAAAAATATATTAATAGCAAAAGGAGGATCAGACGGATAACATTGTTACTTCACAAAGTCGGTTAGTTCACATATCAGGATGTAGACAAGGCAAAGATATCTAATGTTTTCTTCACCTTTGTCTTTGACACCCGTGATGGGGCCTGGGACCCCAGAAGCCCTGTGCTGGAAGTGGATCTCAGAGAGGATGATAAACTCACAGCCAACCCAGAACATGCTTCAGACTTGCTGCTTTATTTGGATGTCCTCAGACCTCTGGAGCCCAGAGGGATTCATCCCAGGCTACTGAAAGAGATGGCAGATGCCACCATGGGGCCTGTCTCCGTTATTTTTCAAAAGTCCGGTAGTTTGGAGAGGTCCCTGTAGATGGCAAATTAACATGTGTTGTCCCAGTTTTCAGGAGGGCAAGAAGGATTCCCCTGTTAATTACAGGCCTACCAGTCTCAAGTATCTAATAAAATCATGGAGAAGGTTGCTCTGGAAATTACTGAAAAGTACTTGAGAGACAACTCCATCATTGGTCATAGCCATGAGTTCACAAGGGGAAAATACTCCTTAAGTAGCTTGACTTCCTTTTAAGACTAGGCCAGCCATCTATCTGACCAAAATAATTTAGTAGATGTGGGGTTTTTCTGAATTTCAGAAGGTTTTGATACTGTCTTTCACAGTAATCTTCTGCAAAAAATGCCCAGCAAACAGCTAGTCCATAATACATTGGGTAACAGCAGCCCTGTCAGTCTATCCTTGGTTCCTGGTAAAATTATGAAGACCATGCTGGGTATTACTGAGAGAACAATGCAAGAATCAGACACAGTCAACCCAGGTTCACCAGGGGTAAGTTCTGTTTAACTATTTTGACATCCCTTTACATCAAGGTGACCTGCCACATGGATGAAGATGGTGGTTGCAGTTTTTCTGGCATTTGGTAAGGCTTTTGATGCTGCCTCTCACATCCTTCTGGACAAACTGTCCAACTGTCCTTCAAATTACAAGTTCTGCCATTAGGTGGATTGAACAGATTGAAAGTGTTGGAGTGAATGAGACCATATGTGGTTGCTGACCTGTCACCAGTGGTGTTCCTCGGGGCTTAATCCTAGGACTGACTCTCTTCAATATTTTCATCAATGATCAGGATGCAGGAGCTGAGCACTCCAGCAGCAATTATAATGACGACACTAATCTGGAATGTGCTGTTGACTCTCTTGAGGTATGAGAGGCCTAGCAGAGGGAGAGGGATGGATTGGAGCATTGGCAATCATCAGTGGTATGAAATTTAACAAATCAAAGTGCCAGATTTGCACCTGAGATGGGACAACCCTGGTTGTGTGTATATGATAGGGAATGAGCTGATGGAGAGCAGCACCACAGGAAGAGATCTGGGCGTCCTGGTCAATGGCAAGCTGAATATGAGTCAGCAGTGCCCTGGCAGCCAGGAGGGCCAGCTGTGTTCTGGGGGGCATCAGGCACAGCATCACAGCTGGGCAAGGGAGGGATTGTCCTGCTCTGCTCTGCACTGGGGCAGCCTCACCGCGAGTGCTGGGGGCAGGTCTAGGTGACACAATACAAGAAAGACATTGAGCTGTTAGAGACTGGCCAAAGGAGGGCAACGAAGATGGTGAAGGTGAAACCATGTGAGGAGTAGCTGAGGTCACTTGGTCTGTTCAGCCTGGAGAAGAGGAGACTGAGGGGAGACCTCATTGCATTCCTCATGAGCGGAAGAGGAGGGGCAGGCACTGATATCTTCTCTGTGGTGACCAGTGAGAGGATCCAAGGGAATGGCCTGAAGCTGAGTTAGGGAGGTTTAGGCTGGATATGAGGAAAAGGTTTTTCACCCAGGGGTGGTTGGCACTGGAACTGTTTGAACTATGCTCTCAGGCATATGGTGTGATTCCTGAGGTTTCCTGTGTAGGGGTAGGAGTTGGATTCAATGATCCTGATGGATCCCTTCCCACTCAACATATTCTGTGATTATGTGAGTCTACACTTAGTTGGACACAAGTATGAACTGGGAGAGGAGTGGCTGGAGATAGCTCTGTAGAGCAAGATCTTTTGTTGTTGGTCAGTGCTACGTAGGTTCATTGTGAGCCAGCAGTGTGTCCAGGCAGCCAAGAGGGCAAACTCCATCCTGGGGGGCATCAAACACAACACAGCCAGATAGTTAAAAGAGGTGATGATTTTGTTGTATTCAGCATTGGTGCCACCTCATTGGTGCCATCTTGTGAGCTGAGTGCAGTGCTGGGCCACACCATCTAAGAAGGATAATGTGAATGTACTAAAATGCACCACCCAAAGGGGTATAACTAAGCTGTTGAAAGGACTAGAATGTATGGCCTGTGTGTCCTCTTATCCAAAAGTGACAACTATGTCCTGCAGTGCATCATATGCCACAAAGCAATGGGACATGATGAAACTAAATGAAGATGCTTCAGAGGTAGTTCAGATTTGACAGTAGGAAAGGGCTCTTCACTGAAATGGTGGTTCGTCACTGGAGGGCTCCACAGGGAAGTGGTCAGGGCACCAATGCTGTCAGATTTCAAGGGTCATCTGGATGATTCTCACAGTCTTGTGACTTAGTGTGAGGTGGTCCAGCTGGATCAGGGATTTGGACTTGATAGTCCTTGTGGGTGGGGCCATTCAATTTGAGAGAATCTATCATATAGTTATATGAGATGCTAAAACACCAAAAGGGAGGAATATATTTTCCTTATTTTTATTCAATTCCCATGTCCCAATTTCCTTTTCAAAAAATGCCAAATGAAGTGTTTCTTGGGGATTGCAGGCAAAGCTGAAGAAAATGTTACTGAGATAGCATTTGCCTCTTCTTCTTCTTCATGCAGGAAAGATTTGCTCCATTACGTATTGGAGGTTGATGGAGAGACAGGAACACTGATTCCAATGATCAGAATTCGATTTTACTGAGATTTTCCAAAAGCTTATATACCATTTCAGGAAGGTTAATAATTTTCACTACAATAATTAGGTTAAACATGATACAGACAAACTCATACATTTTATAGCATATCTTATTTGGAGAAGTTTGATTCAATTTCTTCTTTCCCATGGGCGGGTCTAATCCCATCTTCTATAACCTTCAAAGCTCTGTTTGTTCTTGCCAAGGCATCGTGGTTATCAACCCAGCTATGCTAATTGAATCTGCTTTGCTCTCTGACCTGTGTATTCCCACAATTAGGTCCTTAGCCAGCACAAGAACTTATAAATCACCTGTAGCCCAACTGAAGTGATATTGGCTTGCTGTGGTTTGCCATTATACTCAGGGCATTTTCTTTTTGAAATATCATAATTCAAAGGTTCTAGTTACATTTTGAAAACCCAAACTAGAGAATTTTGTTGATTGTGACATGATGGAACTTGGATTTCAATGTACTAGTTTACCAAGAAAGAACTAGCAGCGAATTGGACAGAAAAGAAGGCAAGAAAAGGATTTGGGACAGGAGGTATTATCTCACTGTTCTGATTTGGCACTGGACAACGCGTTCTCAGACATCGCCCTTGCTTAAGGGGGAAAAAGTACAGTTTCAAAATGTCCCTGACTTAGTGTGGAGGCCATAGGATACTATGAGGAGAGGAAAAACTGGGAGAGAAATATTGCCATACATTACTAATTATACAAATAAGTGACATTACATTCAGAGACAAGTCAAGCTAAGTTAAGCACTGAGATTTGACAAACATTTTTAAATTCACTTTTTTTTTTTGCGTTTACCAGCCACTGGCACAGAAAAGCAAACCTCAGACAGCTGTTTTGCTATTCACCTAAACCAAAACCATATTAAACTAAGAATGTGGCATGGTTGGATTCAAGTGACAAGCAGCTTTGTCATAAATATGAAATGATGTAAGGAAGATGAACATTCTATTAAGAGGAAACCTTGACTATTGGGAAATACAGCATTTACACATTGTTTTCTGACTGATATTTCCTATTGCTTCGAGTTGTCAAAATGCCCTGTGGAGGTCCTGCTGTGAATCAAGAAACTCTAGAAATAGTGGTAGCTGGAAACGGTGATAGGCATCATTAGTTAAAATACTTAATTCTTTAAACAAGTACTCTCTGTAATATATAATTCTTTTATTCCCAGCTATAGGTCTGGATAGTGTACAGGAATTCAAGGTGGGGATTGTCCTCAGTCCTCCATTAGGGAAGGGGATGGACCCAAAACATCTTTGGCAGATAAATGAGCTGCAGTTACCTGGGGAGAATAAGGACAAAGAAAGGTGAGTTGTGTGGCCATGGAGGAAATGAGTAGCTTGTTTTGAGACAAGCAGATTGCATCCAAGCGAGAGAGGGCATTAAGAAGATCGAGGGAAGGATGTACCATGGGTTTGTTTCTAGGCACACCAAAAGAAAATCTGTTACAGAGAAACAGTTCTGTTCAGTTCTGTGGAGATGAGGTCAGCTTTTATTTGTGTTGGGGTTTTTTGTTTGTTGTGGGGTTTTAATTTGTTTTGGTTTAGGTTTTGGGGGGTTTATTTTGTTTGTGGCTTTTTGTTGGTTGAGTTTGTTTTGTTTTATTTTGGTTTTTTTGTTAACTGCAAAAGCTTACAGCTTGATGGTTTTTATTTTCCTGTTATGAGAACAGACCACATTTTAGATGCAGAAGAGGGGTTGGGAAAGCTCACATGATCTAGGCTATTAAAAGAGTAGGGCTGGATACTTCATTACAACTTTACCACACAATTCTGGTCATAGCTGCCAAAATCCAGGACCCTTCCTGTGCAAATCATCTCTGAGTCTCAGAGATATTGCATATCTATTGCATATGTAGAGTCTCTCTAAAATATTGCATATCAAATAAAAAACCTTATTCTTCTCTATGTTGAATTATAACTACCCAGCTATACTATATACCTCCTGTGTTTCTCTTTGCATGGTAGGTCACATCCTTCTCTTCAAACAGGTAAATTTAGGAAGTTCACATGAAAATCACCAGTGAGTACAGTCCTCTCCAATTTTGACTGAGCTCAGGACTGTTGTCAGATGTTTGCACTGTGCTTTTACCCCCTACCCCACACTCCCACATCAACAATCAGTATGCTGAACAAGAGCAGGCCAAGTTCATCTGCTTTGAGCAGAGCTACTCCAGGGAGGGCTCTGACAGTTTTCAAATCAAGCAATCCATCAGTTTGATTTTCTATTTTTCAAGAACCTTCCCTCATATATTGCATTGCTGAGTGAGGAGTTACAGCTAGTTTCTACAAATCATTTGGATGATTTACTTGGGAAGGTAGGGGAATCTTGACAGCTGTGACAAAATACTTCTGCGGAAAAAAATGCGCGGAGGCTCTAGGACATAGCTGAAATCATCCTTCCAAATGATCAGTGGTTGTCAGCAACTTTAACCTCTTCTCCTAATCCTCTTTTACTGCAAGAATTTGAAAGGGAGAAAGCAAAAAAAGCAGCCAAAAAGCTGACCTCTGCAGTGGCAAAGCTTACCCTTCTCCTCCCAAGTCAGTGAGTACACAATGATCTGCATAAAATAATGCAACTAAAAACCTCCTATGTGGAGGAATTATTTCCGAGAATGGATCTGCACATTTGCTGGAGCTAGGTCATGGTCACTTTGGGGATTTTTATCTGACTCAAATAAATTCTCACTAACAATCTGAATTCTTCCCTGGGGTTCTGAAAGAAAATTTTAAAGCTAGCAAAACAACTAACCTCATCACAGTTTGAGGGATGTGCCAGGTGTCTTATTGCTATCATTTCACATGAGGTAACTCATTAAAGGGCAATTCACAAGAAACTTCTCTTGAGCAATTATTCTAGCAAGTCCCAGTAATCTTGAGAAGTACTGGTTGGATAATGATTTCTGTGCCTTGAAATGCAATTTTGGTAGAAAATACTCAAAATGCTAACGCTTTACTTAGACATAGTAAGAATCTGGTATTTCTAAAAAGAAAAAACATAATTTCTTTTGGCTTTGATCTTCTTTTCTATGGGTGTCTCAGGCAATCTCTAGTTGAGACCATCCTGGAAAACTGGGTGAAAAAAGCGAAAAAGTAATACATTTTCTCCAATTATAATTTTCAATATATTTCCAATATTCATAAGACGACTTGTGTTTGAGAAAACTCTAGTGAATTCCTGTTAAGGATTCTGTAGGAAGCTATATCTCATTAAATACCCTGGGAATTTCCCTATTTTTTTGTCAGCTGCTAACTTGAGCCTCCTTCTTGGCCTGTTGGATAAATGATGGAAACTGTGATCAGGGTGCCCTGTCCCCTTAACAGCCCATGTCCCTGAACAGCAAGAATTAATGGTTTTCTTAATGGTTTTCTTTAATGGGGCTTGTGTGGTTTGGGTTTATTTCAATATTTGGATGTATTGTATGCAAAGTTTTCTGTAATACTGGCATTAACTAATCTATTTGCTATGTGAATGAGACCTCAGGACTGGCTTTGCTGGTGTCTGATGTGCATTCAGGTATTGATGCAAAAAATGCTGTCACTTATTTCAATATCAAGAATAGAAATACAAGCTCAGCTAGTCTAGGAGTTATAGGAATTGCAACTGTAAAATCACAGTTAAAGTTGTTCTGATTTGGAGTTACAGACATCTATTTTGTACAGATTTCTTTTAAGAAGGGCATGTAAAAGGAAGATATTTGAACTGGTATTAGACAGAAAAGACCTTAATTAGCCAAGGATAATTCTGCATTTCCCAGGGGTGTTACTGAAATGCTTTTTCATTGTTGGAAAATTTGGAAAACATACAGATTTTCAGAAAAAAACCAGAAAATAATCCAACACTTTTCTTTTATGCCTTTTATCTCTTTCCAACAAGGTCACTTCTGCAATGGGAAATCAGGCAATTTTTTGGTTATAATTTTCTGGAAGTTAGGCTCATGCATACACATAAGCACAAAAGGTGTTCCTATGTATTTTGCTGGAAGTACTGAGCACATCTGATATTTGTGTAGTCGATGCCCAAAGCGACAAGAATGCCCTTTCACCAGACAAATATTTATTAAAAGTCCCCTCTTAACATGTATATGTTGATAGCAATGTTATCTCCTTTGTTGAAGGAACGAGCATTACAAAAGTAGTAGGCTTTAGAAAGATGCAATCCATTTGTTTGAGATCCATGTTTTCTAACTGAGTACAGAAGTGACTAGAATTGCATATCTATGTTGCATAATTTTCTCAGCATCCTACTCATAGCTGGTTGTATTGCTTCAGAGGAATATTATAACACTGTCTTACTGTTCCAATCTGGCTCAGAGTAAACAGAAAATATCATTGGGTTTCTTTCCTGACCTGTCACAAGATCTACCTTGACAGATTCAAAAAAGAAGTCACAGACTAAACTGAATGGCACTGCAGAAGACAAGACAGCAGCTACATAAGTCCATCCGAATTTTTGATTTTTTTTTTTCCTGCTCTTTTCTCCTACCTGCTTGCAACTATCCTGCTGCTATGCTGGTGATATATGCAGAGTGACATGTCCCAGGCACTTCAAAAACCTTATCCAACTGCTTTAGTGCCTGGATGAAAGCCAATTATGATTCCACTTTTGCTAGACATCAGAGGTACTTTCAGGGGAGGGCTGATGTATGACAGCTTTTCAGAAGTACAGGGAAAGGGAAGCCATGGCTCACAACAAGAGGAGCATCCCAATGTGTATGGCCAGCAGGCAGCTCCTGGTTATATTCCCTCTTGCTGGAATAAAAGTCTTCTTACTACAGCTCTAGCAAATTCTACATATTTCATGTCATTCACTACAACAGAAAAAAATCAGTAGGCAGGCTACCACTGAGAGTTTTAAAGTGGTATGTGTTTACTAATCTGAACCTTTTCACTACCCTTTTGATTCTGAGGTTAAGAAAGTCTGTCTGATAAAATGTGCTGCAACAATACCACTAGTAGAATGAAAAGGGATGCCTTTGAAAGAAAGCTGCTGTCTTGGTTTAAAGACAGGTATCTGCTAGGGGGAACCAGAGCCACCCTTGGAATGG
>WAAE01011546.1:0-56242 GCA_013400495.1 Nicator chloris | reverse complement strand
TCCTTTCCTTTCCTTTCTCTTCTGTGCCTCAGTGAATATATAACTTTATTTTTTGTGTATTTATTTATGTAGTGTGTCCTGGGATGACTGGGGTCACACTTCTGTTTATGCACTGGTACTCGGTGGATTTTGCTGAGAGAAAAATCTTGCTAATCATTGAGTAAATTCCTGATGATGGAGTTCTGCTATAAATGTGATAGAAGATAGCCAGTTGGTTTGCTACCTGTAGCAGTCTTCAGGAAAGCCATATTTACTCAGAAATGGATATGCAATGTTGTGCTTGATATGATGGAGACACAGGAAATTATGTACTTCACTCTTGTTGCTTCTCTAATGCTTTTTCTTCTGATTTCTCTTCTTAACCTCTCTGTGTCCATGCCGCTAGACCAGAACATTAATCAAATGGTTTCAAACCCATACTTTGGATTCAGGGTTAGAGAGTGCAATAATCCATGGAAGTCACTGAACATTTTCTTTTATTATATTTTATTTCCTTTTCTTTCTTTTATTTTATTTTCTTTACTTTGCTGCAACCAAATTTTGCTCAGCAATTTCAGGGTGTAACAGAAACCAGAAGCATCACTGATGTGATCTTCTACACAGAAATGTGCAGAAATTGTCACTGATTTTTCCATCCAGGCTAAAACTTTTGCTTAAAATATACAGTATAAGTTAAGAAGTCACAAAGACTTCTTAAAGATAAGAAGTGATAAAAAAGATACTGAGTGTTTCTCCAAGTACACACAAGGTTAGGACGCAGCATCTTGGGGAAGAATATGTGGGTTCCCTAACAGATGGACAACCTGTCATAACATCTCAGAGGAACTGGATCCAAGAGATGTTGGGATCCCCATTTCAACTCCTGTCAAGCTTCCTTTCCTCACTGGCTACTTTTAGAAACACAACATCAGGCCAGAAGGGCGTCTGATCTGACTCAGCACAGCCATTTTAAATTCATGTTCCTAGTTTCATTATAAATACTTTACATGAGGGCTAAATTAACAACTCCCAGGGTTCCAGTGGTTTGGTAGCCTTGAGAGTAAAACCTTAACTCTGGCCTGAACTTGTCTACTTTCAGCTTCCAGTCACTAAATCTCATGATATCTTTTCCTGTTACATTAAGTAAGAATCCATCCTCAGAATCATCTCTCCATGTAAATTCTTGTAAAAAACCACCAGGTCTATCCTTAAATTAGTCCATGAAAATTCAGTATTTTAATCCCTTTATCAGGTAATTTCTCTTGTAGTATTGCAATTCACTGCCACAAACTGGCTGTCCATCTTGCCTCCTGAGGTCTGGCAATGGTGGATGCAGATCACTGTTCCTCACTCACTGTCCCTCTCTCCTAGAAGATGTTATTGCCCATGAAGAAAAGTCAGAAAATTGGCAGCATATCTGCTCTGGAGATACTGTAGTTCACAAACTGAATATTAACCCAAACAACCAAGAAATTCAGCATATGTTTACATTCTGAACTGCAGGGGATGAGGAACCAACATGCTCTCTCTTGTTATTTCTATCAGATGGGAGTGGTAAGTTCCAGCTGTAGGAAGGTGTAACAGGTGGGAACGTTAATCCTCTGTTACTACTCAAGCATGAATTTCTGGCAGAATAACCTCAATTCTGTATGATTACATGCTTTAGGCCTGGAAATAGGACCTCATATTCACAAGCTGGTATGTAAGCAATGAACTTCAAACAGTTTCTTAAGGGTTTGTGCCTTCAGTGCATAAGTCTACCTACGGCACTAACACGAGGTCTCACCTGCTGCCTTGTGTACGAGGGCACACTCTCCATGAAAGACATGCTCAAGTCCAAACCCAGAGCTCTGCCTACCAGTCAGGCACACAACACAACTGTGTGCTGGCTAGCCAGCTGCCTAACACCTGTGCTTTGCCTTCCTATCTTCCCTCCCGTGTAACTGCTTTTTTTTCCCACCCCGAAGTTGTAAGAATTTAACCTTCTAAGGTTTGTACATATTTGCAAATATGGCTAAGTAGGTCAGTGTGTTCAAAAGTCCTTTGAGGAGGAAAGGATTAAAGGAAAAGGAAATGCCCAATACTGCAATTCTTAAGACTCGTTTCCTTAGATAAAGAGATAAAAGGATTATTGTGCACAATGTCAGCTAAATAACACTCATAATATGATCTCTTCTGCTCAGTTCACTATTTCCTGCTTTTACCAGCATTTTATTCCCAACATTAGTTTGTTGAGAAATACAGGACTAAAAACTCACGTGACTTTGCTGAAACTATTTCAACATGTTTACAATGAATTGCTACACCTATGAACTCGGTAGCTCTAATACATTTAATATCGGCAACATAGACTTTGTACAGCTTTCAGTCAGAAAGGCCTGCTGCATCTGTTGTGCATTTGACAATTTATTTTGGTGACATTTACTGAACATTGTGATGCTGATCGACAGATTTACTACGCTACATGTTGGCTGACAGTTACAGCTTTGGTCAAATCGATGTGCAATCTCAATTTGGCCAAGTGTTCCTGTTTACTTTGAGATGTTGCACAAGCAGGTCAGTATGACAGACAGGTGTTTCTGGTCCATTTGCCTCGGATGTTGAACAAATACACTTTACTAGTTTGGCACAAATGCTGCAGCATATACAAATACCTTTCCTAGAACCTTTCTTGATGAGGTCACACTGCAAATCCTGTGTCCAGTTTTGTGCCCCTCAGTTCTGGAAGGGCACTGAGGTACTGGAGCATGTCCAGAGAAGGGCAACAGAGCACAAGTCCTGTGAGGAGCAGCTGAGGGAGCTGGGAGTGTTTAGCCTGGAGGACACTCAAGGGGGACATTACAGCTCTCTACAAAGACCTGAGAGGAATCTGTAGCCAGGTGGGGGTCAGTCGTATAGAACAAGAACAGTCTTAAACTGCTCTAGGGAAGGCACTGGTTGAACATTCAATGGAATTTCTTAAGAGGAAGGGTAATTAAACATTGGAATGGGCTGCCCAGGGAGGTGGTGGAGTCCCCACCCCTGGAAGTGTCTAGGTAAAGCCTGGACGTGGCACTCTGTGCCATGGTCTAGTAGACAAGGTGTTCGGTCAGACGTTGGACTCCATGACCTCAGAGGCCTTGTCCAACCTCACTGATTCTGTAAATGTTTTTTACATCCACAAGCTGCTACCTCGGCGTTGCCAAGGCATCGGATCTCAAGTCGTGCAGTACTGCAGTTCACTTGAAGGCCCAAGGCTGTAACTCCGAGCGGGAGCGCATCGCACAGCTGGAACTCCCAGCTAGGCCGAGGCAGCACCGCGCCGCCGCTTCCAGCGGGAAGGGGCGGGGCCAGGCGCGCACGCGCGGGGCTGCGGGCGCGGTCACGCGGGGCGGGCGCACGCGCGTTGCGGATGCTCGCGCCGCCGGGAGCGGCGCGGCTCCATGGGGAGAACATGGCTCCCTTCCCCGAGGAGGTGGACGTGTTCTCCGCCCCGCACTGGCGCATGAAGCAGCTCGTGGGGCTCTACTGCGACAAGGTAGCGGGCCGGGGCGGCCCCCGCGCCGCTGCCCCGGGGCGGGAGGGAGGGTTTGGGGAGTGTGCAGCTGTCAGCGCCCCGGCCCCGCCGGTAACTTCTGCCCTGCGCTGCCGCGGGGCTCCTGAGTCCCTCCCGGGTTGCCGGTGCCGCTCCCCGGCCCCGCAGGGCTGGGGCTGCCGTCGCTGCCCTGCCCTGCCGGGCCGGCCGGCGGGCGCCGTGTCCCGTTTCGGCCGGCGCGGAGGGGCGGCGGTGCCGCGCAGGGAGCGCGCCTGCCGCCCCGGGCAGCCCGGCAGAGCCGCACGCGGGCCTGGCGCTCCCTGCGCGGGCAGCGGCCCGGCCGTGTTTGTCAATCAGCCGGGCCAGGCAGGCACGGGCGCGGGGCGGGCTGCCCGCTCACGGTCTGCCAGGGACTTGCGGTTCTGTGCACAGCGGTCAGCTGGTGAGTGGCGTAAAGGTACACTAGGTATGTTCTTGTATTTTAAATATATGTAATTTTGCTCGTGGACAGAAGTAATTTTCATTCTTGCATCAGGGTAGTTAAGTAATCAAGGCTGGTGTGTCACCTGAAAGGCAAACTTCCCTGCAGCAGCTTTGAATGTTGTGGGAGGGTTTTGGGCAAATACTTCACAGCCAGCACTCCTACTGCAAGAAGTTGTGGCTCCCGTCTCCGAGCATAAATGGCTGTTTGGAGAACCAGATTGGCTACAGGCGTTCAAAAGAAGGCTGAAGTTACATGAGAGGCGGTTGTAATAGCTTACTGCTGCCAGCAGCATGGAGGAGTTCATGCTTCCTTCCCAATTTCCACATGCCATCTCGCACTGCTCTGGAATTCGCCACATGCTTTTGTGTGCCTCTTCCATTTGGTAATAGGTTAAAGGAAACCTAGAGCTGTTTTTTTGCAGGAATTGCTAACTGGACAGGCTAGAGCACAGGGTCTGGCAGGAGGAGAATGGGAAGCCTTGTGTAGTTTCTTTCACTTTGCCTTTTATCTGAGAGTACATTTGCAATCAGCTTAGTCTGGGGTGGCAGAAAAATTTTTAATACTGTAACAGAGTGGATTTTATTTGAATGGAAACATACAGCATCACTGACTCCTGGTAGCCGTTTCAGTGTATTGTTGACAGCAGCAGAATAGGTTTCATTTAAACCTCCAGATCTTGTAGTAATTTGGGTTTTGTTCCTAGAGAGGCATTTTTCTCACTTTTATTGAGCTTCCCACAAAGTTTTGACCAAATTTACTGTGCCTGCTGAAACTTCCTGGGGAGCAATTACTGGTTTTCCTAAGTATTGCAAAATTTGATTAAAACTATACAGTTTGTAATGTTCATAACTGTT
Organism: Nicator chloris; assembly: GCA_013400495.1. Taxonomy (NCBI): domain Eukaryota; kingdom Metazoa; phylum Chordata; class Aves; order Passeriformes; family Pycnonotidae; genus Nicator; species Nicator chloris. Next base: position 51,411 of record WAAE01011546.1, on the reverse strand, counting down.
CATTTTCTAACAGTTTTTATACAGGAATTTGCTTGCTCCCTTTTTCCTTTGAATAAGTGCAAGCATGAAGGAATGGCACTTTTTTTTTAAATGTTCAATTTTACATCCTTTATTGTTTCAGAACTTGGGGTCTGTGCCTTGCCTGTGACTTTTATAATGCTAGCTTTGCACCAGAAAAACTTCCCAGTTGTTTTTGAATTTCCTTATTGTGTGACTGAGATGCTGCAATTAGATAAGACTGTAGTTCTGCTTACATGGCAATTTTGGTAATCTCCAAAGCCATGCTCTTTATAAGTTTAGTTTGACCTTGCGGGTTCTTTAATTTTTGTGAATGACACGTTACCTATGTTCATCAAGTTCCCTAAGCACTGTGGTATAGTTGCTGCTAGTGTCTGAATTTAGTTAATTCCACCAAACGTTAGTGAGGGTGAAATGGGCTCATCTGTGCTTTGCTTCTCAGGAGAACAATTAAAATGTTTCTGATGGATTAAGTACGTAGGCACTTAAATAATCCTTTAGGACAGAGATACCCAGTTTATTTTGTTCTTCCTGGACTTCATGTGAGACAGAAGAGTAAATTGGACATTTAAACTATTTGATGCTTTTTAGCTGTTGCTGGCAAAGATCTCAGTGTACCTTTGCTGCATTCTTAAATGGCATTTTTACCTCTTCTGTACACTGCCCTGGACTTGGCTAATACGAGTAATTAGAATTACGTTTAATAAGAGTATCCACACTATTATCAAAACTATCTCCTACTCTGAATCAAAGAAAATTTGTTAAATGGTCTGAGGTTGTCCCCCCTGTAGGTAGTGGAGTGCTACAGCAGTCTTTATAACTAAAATGCTTGTTCTAATGCCTGACGTCATCTTTGCTACAAATAGAGCAGATTCTGTTTTCCCATCTCTAGTGAACCGTTCTTCGTTTTCAGAAAGATCTTGTGCCGATTTGCAGTTGTAGCTGTGTCCTCCATCTTAGTTATGTATTCTGTGGCTTAAGCAAACGGATTCATTCTACTTCGTCACATGGGTCACGCTTGCTGTACCTCAGCGTACTTGTTGCTTTTGTCAGAATTAAGCTGCCATTCTCTTAACAGTTTAAGCTATCTGACTGCTACTGTTATGACTGCCTGCCTCTCTGGCTCCCATCAGTGCTTGAGGTGACTCACAAAGGCTCCAGACTGGCAGAAAACATTATTTTTTCTGAAGCAGGGTAGGTTTTCTGTTGATACAGTGCTGCCAGCAAGCACCGGTCAGATCGGTGCTGAAGCCAGTGGGAGGCAGAGAGTGGGACTGTGACAGCCAGCAACTGGATTGACTGAAGCTACTGTGAAACCTCAGCCTAATTATGTCTGTGTTTTCCTGAAATCTTGTGCAGAATGGGACAATGCTGGTGTCGAGCAGAGCAGATTTGTTGTTCTGCAGTTCCTTTTTTAACAGCAGCATTCTTGCTTTGTGCTTCTCTAATCCCGTGCTTCTCTGAGGACTGATGCTCAAATTCCCTTTCATTTTTGTCATTAGACTCCTATCCTGTCTGGAGCAGTATGCCCTCGTCCAAATCAGTATGCTGATGTCCAGTGAGGCAGTTTCTGTTGTTCCATTATGGTCTTGTGTTTTCTGCGCTCGAGAATGTGCCACTTGTGTAATTCCATCTTTCCTAGCTGTGTCTGAAAGTAGTGTATCTGTCACAAATGAAGCAATATAGATTTCAGCTGATAATGAAAATCCCATTTTGGTTTAGCTGGAAATTGGTAGCTTGGGCTTGAGAGCACTGTTTGCAACTGCTTGAGCTACCCTGCTATTTCTCGCAGACTCGCTTACTTCTCTGTAAGGCAAAACAATACCAAAAACCTTAGAGAAGTCAAGATCTATAACATGTATCATTTTCCTTTTAAGTCGTTTGACTATCTTATCAAAAGGAAGCTAGATTCTTTTTTCTAAACAAATCTGTGCTGGCCAATCGTTACTTCTTATAGCTTCAAGATTGGGACTACTCAAGTAGCAGACGCTGGTCTACATACAGACTGTGAAATTTTGGCTAGGCCGTCCCCAGAAACAAGACTCCTGGTCTTCCAGTATGAAATTTCAGACTTCCTGCTCACTTGTGGAGTTACTGCAGCCAAAGCATGTTTTCAAATCTTTGTGTTACAGAATTGCCCAGTAAGTTTAGCGTGCTTTAGGAACAGGAAAAATGGTTGCACTCTTAAATGCTGTAATGAAGGTATTGGTGTTTGATTGCTTGTTCTCATGTCTTTCTGTCTGCCTCTCAAAACTAGTGTGAGGCTTCATACTGTGACTGAGTGGATGTAATAACTGGCTGCTACTGGAAGGGTTAATTGCTGATGATATCGTTTGTGCTTGTCTGGCCCCTTGATGAGCAGCCAGTTCATCTAGGGAACTGAAGCGAAAGGTAATTCTGTAAAACTGGCTCACTAAGAGGTCAAACAAGCTCCAGAACCAGGTTGTCAGTATGGGAGGGAACAGGATCAACCACGGCAGGAGGGAACAGCTGCTCTAATAGCTCAGCTTTATTGTGAAACCTTTGGGTGTTTGAGCAAAAACATCTAAGGTCCTTCTTTTGTTTGCCTGACTTCAGGCTCCTGTGATCTCATCTTTCTACACAAGATCTCTGCAGTTATTTCTCATGGTTCAGTAATTGCTTTGGCTAGTTCTTCCTGGAAATTTGGATCAATTTTGTCATATTCTGGTGACTGGAATGCATTGAACCTGCATAAATATTTAACTAGTATTTTTCTTTTCTAGTCTACACTTCTGACTCTTTGCTAAAAATTAATTGCCATAAGCGTTTTTTGTAATTAATTTTTTCATGCGGACTTGAGCAAAGAAGATGCTAAGTTTTTCTGTTGTCATCTGCCGTTCCTGTTAAATAGTTGACTTAAAGTATCACTTCTTTTATAATCTGTGTTTTCTGTCCTCCTAATTTGAAGTCTAAATGCTGTTCTGTTCAATTTACCTGCACTTACCTTTGGCTTTTGCTGAAGAGAATGAATTATTTTCATATGTTAAATTTGTGATTTTCTTATGTCATCTGTAGTATGATGAAACATTTAAGAGTGAAAAATACTCTGAATGAAGTTGTTTTGGCATTGTAAAGCATTGGACAGGGCATTACATGACCACATTAAGATCATACTTTTTGTGGCAGCCAGGGGGATTGAAATCTGAAAAACGGAACCAATTATTAATTTAGAACTTATGGGTTCAAAGTGAAGTGTTTGTCCCTTGATGCTCTTGAGAACAGAAAATTTGCATAGATGCTCTTGAGAACAGAAAATGCTCTTGAGAACAGACACACACATAAGTGTATCTGTGTTTCCAATACAAAAAAATGTTGGTAAAGCTTTTGTTCTCCTTTTCACACCCCTTTTCAATATTTCAGTACACTGCCATTAATTTTCCAGTATTGCTTCAAGTAGGTGTGTGTTGATTTAGAAATTCATAGTTTTTGGTTATTCCCAGTTAATTTCTGTAGCATTGAGCATTCGCCTTCTTCTCCTGTGTTTAGGATGAAAGAGCTACTTGAGATGTTTAGTCCTAGTAAGTCGGCAAACTTAGGTGGTCTATGCTGTCACTGCAGGCAAAAGCTGGAAGGAAATTTCTTCATTGATAGAAGGAAATTAAATTTTCTCATTAGCATCCAGAGATAGGCGAGCAATATTTTGTCTATGTCTGTTTCATCAGGGGCTGTACCAGCTATCTTTCCGTCTTAGCTTCAGGATGCTGAATAGTTTAGTAACTTTTTGCCATACCTTCTGGGAAATGGCAGCTTGGAATTACTTTTTTTCTGAAGAAGAATATTTTGAAAATGAATCTGGAAGTGACAATATGTTTTAAGTATCTACATTTTAAAATAAATGTGTTTTGGGTGCCACAGGAAGTCTGAAATGAGCGACAACAGTGATAAAATGGGTTTTATTGATTTTTGGGGTGGGGTTATTGGGGTTTTTCAGAGCTGCATAGCAATTTCAGTCTTTTTTTCAGGACAATTGTAGCACTTGTTGCTACCTTCTCATAATTTCTTTAATTTTGTCTCTCAAAACAGCTAGTTTTTCTTAATTACCAGATGCTTTTATATTGTCTTTTGCCTTCCAGACATGGTAGCAGTTTTTCTCGCAGGTAATTGCTTATTAACTGCTTTTGCCCTTGCATTGTATGAAAAAAGTTTTCTGTTCACCTTTCACATACTGCTCTGATCTTTCATGCTCTCTCCCAGTCTGCTCTAGAAAGTAGTAACAACCTGCCTTTGTCCTTCTCTGCTTTAAGCAACAATTTATTCTCTCTCATTCTGTGTTAAAAAAGAAAAAGAAAGAAAGTGATGCTTTTTAAAAATCCAGGAACTGTAATTACTGTGTATCAGTGTTAGTACAGATTATGTGCAGCTATCCTAGAATACACTTTAACCTACAAAATACTGCAAGTTGTAATTCTTGAGCCTTGGCTTTTTGCTTTTGCAGTTAGTGCCCAAGATGGATTAAGCTGAAGTTGTGAATTTTTCCTGTGCCCACCTTTGTGTTAGGAACTTGTAGTGAGACTGATGCAGAGGCGCAAAGACATTTTTGCTGTGGTTCTGTTTTGTGGGTTACTGCAGTGGGAGATTTCACTCCTGGGACTTCAGGAAGAACCTCAGAGAAGGCCAGAAGACCAGGTCTTAGCAGCAACCTGTATCCTTGAGGGTGTAAGGCAGGAAAGAAGTCTTCCATGTAGAATAGTGTGATACAGATAGATAAATAACAGCATAGCTGTAGGCGTTCATCATGCTTTCATTCAAGACCCTCATAGCTCATATATTTAGTAGCTTTTTAATTGGTTTTAAAATTTTTTAATTCTTTTTGATTCTTCTCTGCAGACCTGGTGACAGCCTTTGTTCTTCCAGCCTTGGTAAGCTTCTGCCTGTGGAAATCACATGCTGAAGGAGGCTTAGCTGATTTTATCAGTGCATCTTGAGCTATGCTTTCTGCTGTGGACCCCAAGGGGATCTGATGCTTGTAGCAATTGCATCAATGAAAATCTTGGTTGAGTTAGTCCCATGTTGTTGTTATTCATGTCTCGTTGTGAAATGCTCTTCATGATTCAAAACCTGATCTATAGGTGTTCATTAGACAAAATTGACTGGATGTAGTACAGGACAGTGATATGGAAGACACCAATAAAAATGGAAATACAGTTTTTTTCACTGTTCCCTTATGCTTGGCATTTATCAGCGTAATCTTAGCCTTTGAAAACAGAATGGGATTTTTACCTTCCCTTTTGGCAGTGTTCTTTGAAAGCAAAATAATTTTGTAATTTTGCGTGCCTGAATCTTGTGTACTGTTTGTTGGTTGGTTTTGGTTTGTGGGCTGTTTGTTTTGGTTTTTTGTTTGATTGGCTGGGTTTTTGAAAAGCTATTTCAAGTCTTCAGTGATGCTGCAAAACAACTAGAAGATTACACAGAGGGCAGGGTTGCATTGAGAAGACAACAACAGAAAGAAGGGCATTTGAAAACTTTGGATTTCTTGTTGAGTTTTGCCACATTCTGTCCTTCCTGCTTAACTAATTGCTGTTATTTTGGGTTGACCCATTGCCGAGAAAAGTGCCCAGGGTAGAAAACTGATTTCTCCCCTGATTTAAGGCTTCATACACATAAACAAGTGGAAGTGTGAAGCAGTTTAGTTCAGAGAAGTGTCTTCTCTTACTGTTCACCTTGTATACCTTTACATAAAGAGCAAGCCAAGGAAAGGTGACACTAAGGGCAGTCATTCTCTTGGCTAGGCTTCCTCAGCACCTGTGTTTTTCCTTGGGGACAATATCAACTGAACTTCTTGGGGATTCCTAAGTAAGACATGGCTTCTAACTGGGTGTTACTAGTGCTCCAACCAGGTGAAAAATGAACCCAGTAAAAGGCAGAGCTCCTCCCTGGATTAGTACACCAGATGAGTTCATCTTGCAGCTGCATTATTGCTAATACATACTCCAGGGAAGCAGCAGGAAAGTACAGTTAGAGGCAGGGCTGCTCCTTCCCTGTGTTTCCTCCTCCATAGCCATGCCCTCATTTCCAGCACATTAAGTATAACATGAAACCACATGCTCTTGCTGTTGACACAGGCACACCTTGTTACGGTTTTTGTTCCTCCATTTTCTTGTGCCTGAAATTGAGATAAATACCTCTGCAGAGTCCAGGTTTGTCCTTTGAGTTTTAGTTCTACTGCATATGCAGAGTGCTAATACCTAAAAATGTAACAGTGAAAAGATACAGCTGACTGGTAATGCCTGCTCCTTTTTTACCCTGGTGCTATTCTGTTCTAAAGATCAGTTGCTTTTTTTTTCATAGAATTGTAGAATAAGATCATAGAATATTCTGAGTTGGAAGGAACTCCTCAGGATCATCAAGTCCAATTCCTGGCCTTGTGCAAGGATCCCAACCCCAAGAGTCACACCATGTGCCTGACAGCATTGTCCAAAAGCTTCTTGGACTGTGTCAGGTTTGGTGTTGTGACCACTTCCTTGTGGAGCTTGTTACAGTTCCCAGCTACCTTGTGAGTGAAAAACTTTCCTGATATTTATCCTGGTATCTTTTTTCTTTTAATCAGAATGATCTACCAGCTCCACAATGAAAAATATTTTACTTTTTTTAAAATTAGTTTTAAATCTGCTGAGTTAACTAGGTAGAAGTCTAGTCTACATTGATTATCAGGAACATTATGTCTTTTATTTCATATCCTGTTGGTATGTGTTGATTGTATGTCTTAATGTAGTTACACATGGAAAACAGAATATAGAGGAACAACCTGTCAAAAATGTAACTTGGGATGACACATGAAAGAGAACACTTGATCAAGAAGACCAGGAAGAAAAAAATGTCTTCAATTTTTTTTAGATTCCAGGCTGAATTTTTAAGGTTAATGGTTGTTCAGAATTCAGGTGCTCATAGGGAAAACCTTCATTTGAAATTAAGTGGTTTGTGAATTTGTAGCCACATTAAACTTTTTGACCTTGAGAAATTATTCCCTTTTAAATTTGTGAACTCTGTAGGGAGAGTGGAAAAATATTTTTTTCCGCTCCTATTCTCCTTCCTCATATTTTCATAGTTTTCCATCTTGTAGCTGGGAATAGAGATACTTGTAACTGGGAATGTTAGCATGCAGCATAGACTTTGCTTACTGCTGTGCTAGTCTGATAAAAGCAGCGTACTTTTTCTTTATTCCTCTTTGCTGCTTTCTCCTTGTTGGTTCATAGTATGCTTGGAAGAAAGAAGCAAACGTATTTCACTCCTTAAATGTATTTCTGGCATAGTTAGTAGGAAAAAACTGTTTCAGTTTACTCACTGTAAACTAACATTACTGGAAAATTAATTTCCTTCTTCTAAGAAGACATTTTTCCATATTGGCACATGTATAAAACACTTCCGGAAACCAAGTTAAATACTGTGTTTTGTTTGATGGTTTAGTTAGTAGTTTTGGGCTTCCTTATTTATTCACAACATTGTGGATAGAAATGTCTCTGTCTTCATCAGACTGAAAGTTTCATTTTTTTAATGAAAGCACTAAAGCCATGAGGGAGATGCAAGAGTTGAGTGTAGAGTTATTTCAGTTGAGTGTCATGAACATGAAGCACTGTCTAAAGAGCAATTGCTATTAATATTGCCAGCATTGGTATCTTATTCTTAATGCACAAAAATTAAACAGTGTGTTTCAGTAAGGAAAGATGTATGTTTGTTACAAGTCTGTGTGTTCATCTTGACTGTGTTAATGGCTGGTATAGTCCCATATAAGTTGTACACTCACTTAAAACTGGCATATACTTGTCTGAGCTACAAAGATTTTTCAAGTATGGCTATGCTTTAATTGCATCATTTATTTTCTTTTAATAAAGGTTTAATAAATAAAGTTAGTAGCAAAATTAAAAGCTCCTGGCTACTTCTAGATGACACCTGCATCAGCCGTGAGTGTCTGAAAGTGTTTCAAACAGACTGCAATACAAGGGACTGACTGTTGTTTGGACAATTGCTCAGGCTGTTTGGATTATGAATAATTCTAGAATTTCAGGAGCCACTAAAACTGTTGCTCTTGTGTTGCTGCTCGTCAATTAGAGTTTGCATTCCAAACACAAAACCAGTTGTGCTGTAATGTACAGCTGTTTAAATGTAATGTCTTCAGAAGCCCAGAAAGCTCCCAAGTTTCTTCAACAGTGGTGGCTGTGGTTTAGTGGGGATGTATTTTAAGCCTGTTCAGGGTTCTTACATGCACCATGCTTTATATTTTTGATGAATCAACAGAATTCCATAGTACAGTCCATTTCCTCCTCCTTGCATCCTCTCTTTGAATTTGAGCGTGTGTGGTTTTTCTTCTTGCACTGCTAAACTCTTGCACTAGTTTTCCTTGTTAGAGCTAGTGAAAAGTGGACCTCAGAATGGAGTAGCTGCTGTCTGTTAATAGTCTTGGTCCTCCATCATGAGACTTCATCAATCCTGGTAATGAAATTACAGGTCTGACTGAGTGAGTTTGTTGCTAGGCTACCTGTCCTCTGAAAAGCCAGTTGTTCTCAGCTTTGGCTGACCTTTTTAATACAGTGATTTCTGATTCCAGTATAGTTACTAAACTTCAATATCCTCTCCATAGGTCCTAATCTGTTGGATATCTGCTGGAAGCCTCAGTAGGAGAAGTGATTATACAAGTGCTTCATGTTACAGTGGCTTCTATAACAATCCATTTGGAATGGACATTCTTAAATTGCATGCACAAAGAGTTTATTTATTTATTCCAGATTTGGGGATGACAGTAGGTTGATGCAACAGGACATTTTGAGTCTTGAAAAGGCTTTGAGTCAAGACAATGAGAAGATGCTAGTTTTTATCAGAACCAATTTCATGATTTGTTTTTAAAACCAACAGCAGATAACCGTAGGTTTGTGTAACCTTCCTGTTACCCACTTCAGCACTCTTGTTTACATTTTTTAAGTCAATCAGAATGCTAAGTGTTTGGAAGCACTTGGCGTTCTTGGAGGGAAAAGGATCTTGGGGGACTGTGTCCATTCACTTTGTAGATCCTTATAGGTAGGATGAACTGTATCAACACTGTCCTGAATCAAAGGAAATCCCACCTGGAAAACCAGTCAGGTACTGAGATGTGACTCACAGGTGCTGGGAGGTGAGGAGGCTGTCCTGAGGAGTTGCTTCTGTGCCCGTTGCCGGTGCTTGCTCAGGCCTCTGCTTTTCAGTGTGGGAAGTCAAGCCCTCAATTTCATGTAGTACCACTGCTCCTAGTGCTGCATTCTTTGGGCATAGTATGGGATTGAAATAGCCTTTGAAGCCAAGATCTTTCCCCATTAGGGATTCGTAACAACATATGCTTGAAATCCTAACAGTGTCTTACAGACATCAATTTTTTCTGACTTCTGTCAGTAGTTGGTCTAAAGCGTATAGGGGAAAAGAAAACAACAACCAAAAAACCCTCTTAAACCTCGCTGTGTTTTCTCACTCTTCTGGGGCTAAGTAACTTTGTCTTTCCGTAGTGAGAGTCATTTTGCTCATATGTACAGCATGTAATGTACAGTATGCACTGCTGACTTGGAGTTGCATAAGGATTTGGCAGGTGTCCAGTGTGTTTCAGTTGCATTTTGCTGGTGGCTGCCAGGAAGTGGCAATGCAATGTCACAATGAGTAAGTACATTTGGGGGTTTTTAATGAAAAAAAGTTTTGCATTTCTCAATTTGTAGTTGTTTTTGATGTAAGTGTTATGTGTGAATATGTATGACTCAGATTCCCATTTCTTGTAAAACTCATAAATTCCAGAGTCTTTGTAGCTAAGCCACTTCTGAATATTGCGGTAGCTTATTTTCTGAATTGAAGTCTACTTTTAGAATGCTTGGTCTTGTATACTGCTGTAGACTATGTTTCTTGAAGCTGCACGTGGAGTAAAGCATAAGAATGGAAAAGACCCTGGTTTTCTACATTCACTGAAGGAAAATGCAGTTTTAAAATGTATTGTTGCCCATGGTGACTGTACACATGTAAAAATGGCACTACTGTATTACCTAGAATTTTGATCTGTGTTGTTTGTTGGGTTTTGCTCCGTTGGAAACCTTCTCCAACAGCTAATGTAGTTTGTATTCACTGGTAGGACTCCATATTCCTTGTGGATAGTAGATCCCTAAGGATGGGCTCAGGGGCTTATGTTAATGGCTTTTTGGTATGGACAAAAATGTGGATTGCGGAAGGGCCTAAGCCTGTCAGTAATCTGCTGGGCTAGAGAGATTGCATTGACTTCTACCAGGAAATCTTTCTACATTTGTTTACTTCAGTGTTTCACAAGATTTGGTTTATGTTGCTTAAATACAACTTTGATTTTACTGGCTTCATTTATGTTAAAAACTGAAGGTGTTTACCTTTTATAAGTAAGGGTAGCAATGAATCCCTTGGAGCTAATACCTATTCTAAGGATTTAACTTGAGTTTGACATGATTTTCATTGTTTTTTTATGAACTTTTCTTTCTCCTAGCTTTCCAAGACCAACTTCTCCAACAACAATGATTTTCGGGCTCTGCTGCAGTCTCTTTATGCCACGTTCAAGGAATTTAAAATGCACGAGCAGATTGAAAATGAGTGTATCATTGGTTTGCTTCAGCAGCGTAGCCGGACAGTGTACAATGTGCACTCAGACAACAAACTCTCAGAGATGCTTAGCCTTTTTGAGAAAGGGCTAAAGAATGTAAAGGTAAGTAGACCATGAGAGATTTGTGACCTGAGAAAAACATGCTGTGATTATATATTAGTGTGCCTTGACTCTTCTTCATATTCTCTATGAATAAACTAAGGAGGAAGAAGAAGCTTCTATTTTTTTTGATACTTTCTAGTCTGAAACACAAATTCTTTTGCCATTCACCACAATTACTAAATTTCTAGTAAAAATTCTTTTCAGAGACATTTTTTGTGATAGTCTTCACTGTATAATTCGTGGTGTTTTGGAGAGATAGTGTGAAAGCTTCAAATATAAAGACTGTTTTGCTAACTGGTCAGAAGTTTCTGGCTATAGAAATAATGGGTTTTCATTAATTTGTTAGGAAACCTTGAGGATCTTTTTTTTTTTGTGAAGCACAGCATTGTATTGTTGTCACAAATGGAGATGATTCCCAGACTTACAAAAAAAAGCAGCATTGTTTTATTCTGTGACTCATGTACTCCTTCCACTAATCTGTAGCTTAGCAGTCCTGTTAATGATCCAGTTGTCAAAGAACTCTAAATATTATTTTTCCAGCTGACTTTTTTGATAGTGACTTATCTCTAAGTTCTTACCCAGTAGAATTCTTCTTGAATTCTTCCATGTCTTTCTCTTGGGGTACCCAACTCAATGCCCCATTCCTGCCCCCTAAGAACTATAGTCAAATAACCAGTAGTTATTTGACATCCCACATTTCATTTCTGTTATGTGTGGTTCAGATTTTCAGTAAGAAAAATACTAAATATGCAGTTGATTGACTCTGTTTTACCATTTAAGCTCCATTTTGACCTGGTAACGCTACAAATAATTTTTTCCCTATGCATAATAAACCTTAAATTTTGTCTTGAGTCCATTAACAAATCAGGAAATGAAGGAAAGAGGGAAATCTAACACTTGGCTTTGTGTTACACCTTCTCTGATAGGATGCTAGTGTTATTCTGTTACTTGATTTCTTAAGTGTGCAAAACCAGATTTCTTTAGCTCTCTTTAGATAGATTAACTTTAACATTTAACTTTAAAATAGCTAATATTTAACTATTTATAGGGAGTGATTAGTTTAATTTAAACTGATGGCTTAACTTTGTCTCTGTAATAGTCAGGGTTTCTTGATGTTATAGAAGCTTGAAAAGAAAAACAAGATTTACAGTAAGAGTTAGGAGGTACTTAAGTATGTTGCAATTACTGGGCAGATTTCAGAATCAGCTTCTTGTTGGTGACTCAGAGAATAAGCTAACAAAGTGATACATGAGGTTGGACTAGAACGGTTAAAAGTCAGTTACATCTTTATTTAAGAGTTCTTTCAATTTCCAAAGTAAAAATCTGTACAGCATGTCTGACTGTAAATTCTGATTATCATTTGGAAGTTAGAATTTTAGAAAAACTAAGGTAAAGTGTATTCAGTTAAAAGATGAAGCAGAACTGTTGTATCCTAGAACACTTTATGTACAAACCATGCAAATACTTAAATTAGTCCGTTACTACTTTAAACTGTGTGAGATTGTAGATTGGCAGATTTCACTCTTTGCTCCAAAGTAAAAATGGATTAAACAAATGAATTCATATATGCTAAGGAAATAAACTGGACTCAGGCAGGCAGGGAGTTCTCTGCCCTGTCTGTTACTAGGCCAGTACAGAGTGTCAGCGTCATTAAGCAAACACATTCTTACCGTGAAATAGAGCAAACCTGCTGCATGCTTGGGAAGGGCTTAATGGGCTTTCCTTTGAACCACTATTTTATTGGACAGTTCAATCCTTGGATGACTGAATGAGATCAGGTAACCATTAAATCTTTGCTGTCTTCTCAGAATGAATATGAACAGCTAAACTATGCGAAGCAGCTGAAGGAGAGATTAGAAGCCTTTACCAGGGATTTCCTTCCTCATATGAAAGAGGAAGAGGAGGTAGGTAAAGATTTTCTTCAAATGTGATGGAGATCTTCCTTGTGGTTTCAAATGTGATGGAGGTCTTCCTTATGAATAACTGAATAGGGACAAATGGCTTAGAGGTTCATTGTTTTTTCAGTTCTCTGTTTTTATTGCTATGCTAATTTGCATTCAGGACTGTGGTGTCATTGTTCAGTTCTCTGACTGGAAAGTGACATGTTCTGAAATGGAATATATAGGATGTTTATGATGAAGTTCTAATTCTTAAAAAAATTGATAACTAAAGTCCATTTGGGCTGGGATTTGTTTGCAGCAAGTAGTTAAAATGGATATGTAGCAAAACTTAAATGAGAAAAGAGAGGTCCTGTGAACCAGTGCTTCATGACTCAAACTGACACTCCCAAACAGTTTCTGACCTATATTTGAAACAGACTAGTACTGCCAGTCTGATGATTTATGGGTATCCAAAAACTGGGAAGCATCTTCTGAAGTCTGTCCATGGGAAGTCTTTACTCATTTTTTTCTTCCTTGCTACGTTGCCTCCATGTGAGTACCTTGATAAGTTATATAGGCTAAGCAACTTTAATCCCTTCCCTATTCTGGTGGGGAAAACAATTGAAACAGCTTGCCTGATATTGTGCAGTGTTCTGTGAGAAAGCAGGGGGTTAGAATTTAAAAATTCCATGATCTTGTCCTTAGGTTCACTTAATGTATGACATGTTTTACTTTGAGAGAATTTGAAATAGGAAATTCTGTGTTGGGAGGTCTGTGTAGCATTGTTGACTATTTCTGCCAGCACCAGATTTTTTTTTTCCCTTTTTCCTTTGTGTTAGGTTTTTCAGCCAATGTTGATGGAATACTTTACTTATGAAGAGCTGAAAGATATTAAGAAGAAAGTAATTGCACAGCACTGCTCACAGAAAGAGGCTGCAGAATTCAGAGGTCTCAGTAAGTGGAATCAAGCAGAAGAGCTTCAGAAGGTCTTTAAGTATTCTGTGGATGAGAAGGCAGATCAAGGTGAAGTATCTAATTAAAGTAACTTTCAAACTGCAGTTTTCATCTAAAAAGCCACACCAGTGGCATACCTAAAGTTATGTACAGGCAGACAGAGTAGTTCTTATAAAATGGGCATATCTGCAAACCAGTTCTGAAACTTCAGAAACTTTATTGTTTGATACGGGCATCTTGGAAGGTTGTAATGTAGGTAGTACTTCACTGTTTACCTGTTCTCAACATGCTTCTCCCTTCTCTCCCATGTTAATATTTGATACAATAAACAGATGGAAAATGTAATTCACTTCTAATTTCATGCTTCCATTGAAATTATATTTTCTATTTGCAGACTCTGCATTTAATTCTTGGTTTTTAGGACAGCTTTGTAAGCTTTTTGGGTTGGTGTTTTAATAATACAGGATAGTTATCCAAGTGACAGTATTTCAAATTAAAAACATTCACCTTCCCAGCTCCACTACCTAACTTTCTTGGGCTGCTCAGGAATGAAAAAGGACCTGTGAGTGTGGAGTAATGCCAGAGAATGAATCTGCAGCATGTGGATAGGTCAGATGAAATGTGTGTTCTGAAAGTGGATATTTATTTTACATTTATCTTTAGCTACCTTTTCTGATGAAACTTAGAATAAATGGGTAACTACTAAAGTACGCTTCAGGCTTGTTTTATGACTGCTTAATCAGCCTAAGTTGTCAGTATTTACAGTTTTCACTCTTAACAAAAAGGAATTGATGCCCCAAGGAAGGGGAGTTAATGTACCAAAAGTGTAATTCTGATGTGTGAGACTGATATGTAGAGTATGGGCTGAGTTTGTGATGTTGATAAGATGTGCTGCTCTCCTTAGAAAAACTTGACGAATTACTCTGAAATCAGATTTTTTTGATGAAACTTGACTTCTCTGAACTACTCAACTGGTCATTTTCTGCCCTCCAGGTGAAGCCTGCAGAAAAATCATGGTCCGTTCTGTGAAATACTATTGAGTCTTCACAGATGAATGTGACAGACGTAGCTTTGTGGCATTACTTGCTGTTAAATCTAGCTGGAATTGCAGTTTTGGGACAGTAGTAATTCTGGAATCGTTGTGTTTTAGACATCAGGAGAGGAGAGTACATGTTTTGTATTCATTTTTTAGAAAGGGAAGAAAGTAACATAGCTTGCAGTCCCGCGCGAGCTTAACTGCATTTTCCTGCGAAATTCTCTGTAATTCATGCGGCAACACGCTAGTTTTACAAAAAAATACATTGATTCATCAAGTGAAACTGTATGTAATTATATTTTTTGAAGTAGTAATAGCTTATCATGCAGTAAAGTTTACATTACGCTCACTTTTGAAGCTTCTTTGCAAAAAAAATGTGATGTCTTTCTCTCTGTAAAAGTTCTGGGCACTTCAGGAGTAAAACCCCACTATTAGTAAAGCCTGCTATTTCAAAGGACTCCTGAAAACTCCTTTAGAAACACTTTTTTCGAGGAAATTGTTCTGAAACAAAACATTAAAAATCTCTTACAACAGCCAAAGGCCTCACTAACCAAAGCTCTGAATTTGTTATTTTTTATAGTTTGCAGCTCTCTTTGCAGTATGGGGATCAGGGAGAGCTGTTGCAAATAGTTCCTACTGCTGTCCATTGAAGTATTAATTACAGTGGTCAAATTCTAGTCTCTCATCTAATACTTAGTATTACTTTAGACCCTGAATGGCTCATCACCATTCAGAAGTTAGAATTGTCAATGCTAGCAGCTAAAGCTAGAAATAAAATTGAAGACAGATGCAAAGAGTTGAGCATGAACTTTTCTGTGTCCCAGTCAAGAGGCTGAGCGCTTCCAGCAAGAGTGGTCCCAACGGGTAGGTTCTGCGTGCTAGTACTGTTTCCTGGGAGTGTGGCAGACCAGGTACAGATACCATCTGCAACAGAAGGCATTTTTCTTAAAGCATTTCCTTTATAGCAGGTATGGCTTTCATCTTTCTGTGGTTGAGTAGCATTAATTTCCTTTTTCTTTTGAATAAGTGAGCCGGATGAGAAAGTGGCAAACAGAAAACTGAGCTGGTTTGTTGTTGTTGTTGTTCAAGTTGTTACAGTGAAAGCTTTTTAAAGCCAAACCAATACCTATCTTTAGCAGTTCCTAAAATTTTTTCAGACACATTTTTTTCATTGTTCTAGTGAGAATGTGAGTTCCACTACTGTTATTAAAGCAGTGAGGCTGTGCTTCACTTAACACACACTTTCTGTATTTCAGAAACTGAAGTAACAGGGCACACCACAAATATTACTAATCTCCCTCCTGAAGTAATGGTGACCATTTTCAGTTACCTTAACCCGCAAGAGTTATGTCAGTGTAGTCAAGTAAGCGCTGAATGGTCACAGTTGGCTAAAACTGGATCTCTGTGGAAACATCTTTACCCTGTTCGCTGGGCCAGAGGTAAGTTACATTTAGCTCATTTGAAGTCACATCAGTTATCAGAATTTTTGAACCTCTGAAAAAGTGTTTTAGTATAGGCCGAGCCTGACAACTGAGCATGGGAGGTGTACCCTTCTGACAAGGATAGTGTCCTGAAACTTGATTCAATGTTAAAAATCCCCAAAACATATTTCCATCTTGTAGAATTATGAAACTAGAAGTTGTCTTGGTTGAAACTTGTGTACATTTTGTATCCAGTTTACCTAGTTTTAATGAGGTAAATTATATTAATATGAATAATATGTTCACTAATACAACATCTGAATTATTTAATAATCTAAGGAGTTTTGAATTATAAATGCTGCTGTTTCACTTATATCATTAAAATTATTTTCTTAGGTTACTAGGTAGAAATGAAATGCATAACTCCAGAAAGGAAGTTCAAAATAAGTGGAGTTCTAATGTTTCCTCACAATCTAGTCAAGCTTCAAAGAAAACTAAATGAATATTTAGTTTTAGTATTGATTTTTTAGGTATATTACTTCAGTAACTTCTACTGCAGTGTTATTTAAAACTTTTTTTTCCCCTCAAACTCTTCTGTTAGTTAGAATTTCCTATTGAGAAGTGTGAGCTTTGCAAAAGTACCTGTTTAAATACACAAAATACTCTGTATTCCAGTGAGGCCAGTTACAAGTCTTCAGAGTGTATTGGTAGCTTTATGTCCCTATGAATGTGAGTATTAAAGAATCACTGGAGTATGGAACTGCAGGCTTCACAGTGCTGCTGCATCAGTGTAGTTCAGTAAAAGGAGAAAGTCTGTGCTGTTTAATAAGTCTTTTTTATGCCTTTAAGATTTTAAGAGAGAAAGCTATGCTTATATAACAGCTTTAGAGATACATAAAAACTAAAAACTTCTTTATGTCTTCTAAAATTTGTACAAGGCAGAGAGGAATTAAATAACTTTGTGGTCTACTTTTTTTTTCTTTTTTTTTTTTTTTTTTTTTNTTTTTTTTTTTTTTTTTTTTTTTTTTTTTTTTTGTAAATCTTCCTGGAAATGATGGTTTGGTTCCTGAGCTTCCAAAGACTGAGTAGAAAGGCTCTAAAGTTCAAATTCTTAAATTTGCATTTGCAGCATAGTTGTCTTGATAATTCAGTGCTGCACACACACACACACACGGAAAGATAATTGGCAACTGCTTAAAATGAGTGCTTCTAAACCTGGTTTGGCACAACAGGAAGCAGGTCTCATGATGTACTGTTTGTACTACTGCAGTTGTTTGTGCAGAAATGCTCTGAACTGGGTGGAACTTCTCAGATGGGATTTACTGCCACAGGGAGGGGAAAAGAATTGTAGTTTTATGTAGGCTTAGTTAAGTTTTTAACTTTTTTTCCCCTCCTAGTACACAGAAAGCTTCTGAGGCTTCTTATGTAAATATGAAGATGGGTTAGACATTATGAGAAATGTCACCAAAACATCACGGTTGACAATGAATTAGGATTTCATTGTCATTGTGTTATTCATAGAAGAAGCCTTGTACTTTTAGATACTAGTCAGTAGGAATTACTCTTGCTTTAGGAAGAGTAGGGTTCCTCCTGTGAGACAGTTAAATAAGGTGGTTTGTTTCTCAGCATGTCTGCATTGAGGGCGGCAGCAGAGCTGCTTATCCTGAGCCCAGCACTGCCATATATCCAAACTAGAGGTAAATTAATGCCTGTGCAGTAACCCTGAGGGGGAAGGGCTGCTCCACCAGGTAAAACAGCAGAGCTGTTGCTGATCTTCACATTCATCCAGATGTTCTAAAAAATTACTGTGTATTGGTTTGAGTCTTATGTGTGTTACAAGTATTGTGTAGCTCCTTTAAGTAGGATACTTTTGGTTTTTGTGATCTTGGGGTTTTCATGTGCAGCACCTAAAACCAGGCTGGTTAACAGTATATTTGTGATATTCCAGAGGAAAAGAGAGATGTCTTCAACCAAATGTTACACTAAAAGATGATTTTTACCAGAAGGAATTTGAGCACCTAGACAGTCCAAGTATTCCATTATTGTTTCTGTTATTTTTGTGATCAAATTGGTCTCTACTAAGCAAATAAGGACAGTGGGCATGTCTCAGACAGGCATAATAGGCTGTGAGTTCTGGGGTGGTACTGAAACTGCTCCAAGAGTCTTTTGAAGCTTAAGGATAAAGATCAGACAAAGAATTATTTTGAGGTTTAGTCCAGTCTTAGTTGAGATGAATTAGAAATTCATTTACATCTCTTAAATCAAATCACAGTATACCGAAAAGCTATCAGTGCTGATTTCTGCTGCAGTGAGAAATTTTTATTAACTTTTTTTCCTTCTCCTTTTCGGGGGGTGGTGGTGAGTAGGTGATTGGTATAGTGGTCCTGCAGCAGATACTGAGACCGAACCTGATGAGGAATGGGTGAAAAATAGAAAAGATGAAAGTCGTGCTTTCCAGGAATGGGATGAAGATGCTGACATAGATGAATCTGGTAGGTGAAATTGATTTTGGTGAAGTGTTTTGTTTTTCCTGAAGTTGACATAGCTAAAAGAAACAAGCTGAGTCAAAAAAAAGGGAGATGCAGGTTGGTAGGAGAGAAGCAGGCATCTGATTTTAATGTCTGGAATTAATTTCTCTAGGAAAGAGCAAATATGAGAGCAGGTAGAAGGGTTATGGGGATGTGTCTGGAGGTAAAGGCTAGGCTTCATCTCTTCAGAAAGTTTGGATGAATCATCTTGCATCCTGATGCACTCTAGGCTTGTTTAAAATTTGTCTTAAGTTGTTAAATCACAGCTATAGGTATCTATATCTATCTATCTATATGAAATGCCCTGTGAGATAGTATTTTGATATTTAAAGCAAGTTGGTGGAAACAGCTGTCCCGGGCTGCCCTGAGCAGTACGTAATCTGTAGTAAATATTTCCCCAAGTCCTGTGATTATTTTAAGTCTTTCTCTCTGGGTTTATTTTGCAGAGGAAGCAGCTGAAGATTCGCTTGCCATTAATATAGCACAAATGGAAAAACGTTTACTTCATGGCCTAATTCACCATGTCCTCCCACTTGTGGGCTCCTCAGTGAAGACACTGGTATTGGCCTACAGTTCTGCAGTGTCCAGCAAAATGGTGTGTGATTTGAAACTTGCATTTAATAGTTCTGGCTATGCAGTCTTTAATTAATAATTAATTAATTAATAACATTAATTAATGTGCTTGCATAGTGTAAGTGGGTTGCAGTCCAAAAGAATGCTAGTTTGTAAGTTGTCTCCAGACACTGTGTGGAGCTTTAATGACTTGTATCTTTACTGATTATTTTCCTTTCTTTCTTCAGGTTAGACAGATCTTAGAGCTTTGCCCCAACTTGGAATATTTGGATCTCACTCAAACCGATATTTCAGACTCTGTATTTGAAAGGTTAGATAATTGTTGTTTCCTTTAAATAAAAAAATATAATCCAGCTTTTTTTTGGGAGGGAGGGGGTGGGGGGCAACATTCAAACATTTCTTAGTCCATTGCCAAGAAAGAAAGAAAGAGAAATCAAATTTGTAATTCCCATGTGACTTGTGAGTAGGATCTAAACCAGAGTAACAAATCACTGAAATACTAAGTGAAAAATGTAACTTTGTAGTGGCCATTTAAAATTATCTGTCTTCACTATTGGTTGCTTTTTACCTATCAATGTGTATTATCTGTGGATTCTGGAGTTTTACTGAGGCCTGCAGAAATGTCATTGGTGTCAGTGGGATGGTGTGTGGATGCAGAGCCTTCACCAGTGGGTCTTACTGTGGTATTGAAACTCAGCAGGTATTTCAGTGTTCCACATTTGTGTTCATGTAGTGCTCTCAGGTAGTGTGAACACCACAGAAAATCTTACCAACATGGATGCTGGTAGCAACACCCTGCAGCTTGTATAAGAAGTTTCATTTGAAATAAAAGCTTAATAGAATTTCCGGGGCTCAGAAGTCAATCTTTTGTGAGCTTTTCTCAATATCTAGTAAAATTACCTTATTTGCCACTCCTCGTATATCTGTATTTACAACATTCGAATTTGTAACTTAGAAAATGAATTTGGCTTGCTTTAAATATAAATAATCACTTGTAGAAAGTAAACGAAAATAACATTAACTATGGATAGGTAAAGGTCAGTTAAATCACTTACATACTTTTATAGCTAATAATGTAAAAACATTACTGTAGATAAAATTTCTATTCCACTGGAAAAAGGTAAGACTAACAGAGTAAGCCTTTGTTAAAATGACAAAGTCTGATTTCTAATTAATGATGGAATAATTAGAAACACAGGATCTGTTTCGGGAATCCATCTAGTATTCCTAGAAGAAATGGGAAAGGACAGGAGGACATATGATCTAAGTACACTGGCATTTCAGTATGTGTAAACTGCCAAGTTTGAGAAACTCAAAATCTTAGAAATTACAATTTCTGTTACAATACTTCGAACTCAATATGGAATCTCAGATGTATTTTTGGGAGGTAGTGTGGGTGAAATTTACTACTTCAGTATTTTCAGCCTTTTGAAAAGTAACTTGGATGTTTAGTAACTCAGATGTCTCTTGGTAGCTTTTGTTGAGTATAATGCACTTGTTTTTTGAAATTACATGTGTATTTCATGCTTGCAGTCTGATCTGTTATTCAAACATTTGTTCAGTATACGGCAAATTTGGACTTCTTTTGAGTCTCAGTATATGGAGAAATATAAGTTGTTACTAATTCATTAATGATTTCGTGTTTCTCTAGACATAATTTTTCTAGATGTATATAGAGCACTTGGAGTATCAAATCTAATTGGTCTGGGGTAGCTTCTTTGAATATTATGTGAATTAATACAAGTATTTTACTTGTGAAATGTTCTTTCATATATTTAGCTTTAACAGCTATTTCTGAGCAAAAACTAAGAAAACCTCCAGCAAACCAAACCACTTTTTTTTTTTTCCCTCCTGATTTCAGTTGGTGTTCAGTTGGGTATTGTCAAAATCTACGCCACCTTGATCTGTCTGGATGTGAAAAAATTACAGATGTGGCTGTAGAGAGGATTTCCAGAGCACTGGGTATCATATCAACTCATCATACCAGAGGTATTCTGAAAAGCTGCAGGAACAGGAATGCTAAGACTTTGTGGAAAAACAGGGAGATTCCTCTGCAGTCCAACCAAAAATATAATGGTTTGCATGACATCAGCAATGAAAATCTCATTGAGGGAGGAAATGGTGAACAGCACTGGACTAAACCTGACGGCTCAGGAAACTTCAATTCTGCTTATGTGTGGATGCTAGATGCAGATGATTTAGCTGACATTGAAGATGCTGCAGAGTGGAGACACAGAAATGTTGAAGGATTTTGTCTCATGGAACCAACATCCCATATTAATTGTTCTGCATTGTGCTACAATAGAGACATTTATGGGTTAAGGACTAGAGGGTGGCAGCAGCACTGTGCTTCTACTGACTTGATTTATTGCGGTCACTCGTTTTGTTGTGCTGGGACAGCACTAAGAACTATTCGAGCACTTCCAGAGTCCTCTGCACTGTGTAAAAAGCCAGTAAGGACTAAGCAGTCAGAGAAAAAAGACTCTGCATACTCTGGGAGTGAAAAAACAGATGAAGAGACTGCACGAGTTCTTCAGTTTCTCAGTCTGTCAGGCTGTTACCAGATAACAGATCGTGCTCTCAGGTGAGGAGACATTTTCAAACTATTTTGCTGCAGTATGTTTTTTCTGATTTTATTTGTTGGGCCATTCTGGGATGAATCTGCCTTATTTCAGTAGAAACATTTTTATTGAAGAAATGGTAAGTTTTAAGTGGTCTTTACTTCTTAAATAGTTACAGTAGTATGTGTTGGAGTTTGCACAAACAGGATGGGACTGCCAGGGTAACTTTCCTCATGCTTTAGTACAGCACCAGTCTCATCAGTCTCATTACAAGGGTTGAGACAATTAAGAGATGTCAACAGCTCAAGTTTTTTCCCAGCAGCAGTCGAAAATTTCTTTGTTACAAAGCATCTTAAAAACTTTTTAGCCAATTACATATTGCTAAAGCTTATGGGCAGTTGTTTTAGCCAATCAGTTATAGCACACGTACACCTGCATAAGACAATACTTGATTGTACGCTTTTCTGTTAACAATACACAATACCCTTATTAAGCCTAAGACCTTCTACTATCTTGTCAGGCATATATTTCTGCAGTGTTAAGATTTATTCAAGCCAAACCTAGAAACTCAGCCTATTGTTCTCATGTCTTTGCTTGCTATTCTACTGTATCTTTTCCAGTTTCAAAGTTTTTAGCTGCAGCAAATTTTAAATTCTCAGCTCTTCTGTCTCTGAGGCCTGTTTTTTTAACTCGTAAAAATCCTTTTTACCTTTAGCATTTCCCACAGTACTAGACTTGAAAACTTTTTCCACCTTTTCTTTTGGAGATAACAGTAAAATCTTTTATATCTGTCTTCTGAAGTTGAGAATTGTTGTGAATTTGTTGTTCTAGACAGTATTAATGCTTTCAAATTTGATTTTTAGTGATTTCTGGTTAAGAAATTGTGTTGATTTGCTGATTTTTTCATTATGCCTGCCAGTATGCTTGAAACTTTGTAAAACTGGAGTAACGTCTTGATTAACCTGTCTGGATAACAACGTTATTTGTGGACAGGCTGAATCAATGGGCTGAGGCCAATAGTCTGGTCAATGAGATGAAGTGCCAGATCTTGCCCTTTGTGTCACAACGACCCCAGGCAGTGCTAAAGGCTGAGGACAGAGTGGCTGGAAAGCAGCCTGCTGGAAAAGGACCTGGAGGTGCTGTTTGACGGTGGCTGAACGTGAGCCAGCTGTGCCCAGGTGCCACCTGGTCTGTATCGGCAATAGTGTGCCCAGGACCAGGGCAGTGACTGTCCCTTTTTTCTTGGGACTGGTGAGGCCACACCTCAAATCCTATGCTCACTTTTGGGCCCCTAACTGTAAGAAAGGCATTGATAGGCTGGACTTTACCCAGAGAAGGTCAATGGAGCTGGGGAAGGGTCTGGAACACAGGTCTGGGAAGGAGTGGCTGAACGGGCTTAGCCTGGACAAAGGAGGCTTGGGGGCAGTCTTCCTGCTCTTCACAACCACCTGAAAAGAGGCTGTTGCCAGATCTCTTCTCTCAAGTGACAAGAGAAAATGGCCTCAAGTTGCACCAGAGGATGTTTAGATTGGCCATTAGGAAAAATTTCTTCACTGAAAGGGTTTTCAAGCATTGGAAGAGGCTGGCATGGGAAGTGGCATACCTGGAGGTATTCAAAGGGTGTGCCACTTGTTGATGTTAGTGGTGGGTTTGGCAGTGCTGGGTTAACTGTTGGATATGATTATCTCAAGAGTCTTTTCCAACCCGAATGATTCCGTGATAATTCTGTGTGTGCATAACAACGTGTTCAATATGACCTCATATAACAATTAAAGGAGGAGGAAACAACGTTTGACTTGAGCATTGAGATGGCTTCATGAGTTACAGAACTTTGTTTGCTGTTTGCTGCTGATACTTGGTACTGTCAGAAAAGTGTAGTTACTGCTTCATACTGAAAACGGGATGAGGCTGAGGTACTTGCAGCCTCCTGCTCAGGTGTGCTGCAGCACTTAGGGCTAATTAAAGCTTCGCGGAGTGGGAAGACTTCATGCATACCTGTGCTGTTTGCTGTAGTAAGTGGAGGAATAGTGTGGGGTGCTGCTGGCATCAATTTGTCTCTCCTGAGATTTTTGTCCCCATTTGATGTTCTCGAGTACCAGCTAGTCAGATGTCTCCTATGGTTCTTCTGACACTTCCACTCACCAGTGTTACCCTTCCTCAGGGTATGCTTCAGATATCTGGGCTTTGTGTTGGAACTTGTTTCTCTTTGAGTGTTGCAGTGGACTTGTCCTGACAAATGTTGTTACATGCTGATTAAGTTGTGCTGTGTGTATTTTACATGTTACTGGTCTGGTTTCTCATGACTCAGTAATGTGGGAGCAAAGGGAGATTGGGTCACTGAGTCACGGTAAGGGTTTAATTGCATTGCTGGTTTTCCATTGGCATTTTTTGGGTAAAAGTATTTAGGAGCTGAGAGTGTGTTGCAACAAGTGCTTCTTGTATTCCCAAGAATACTTGGAGCTCCTGGGGAAAGAGAGTGAAACGCCCTAATACAAACACGTGCTGGTCCATTCATTTCCTGTAAGTTGTTAACGATAGCTGGTTTTGTGGCCAGCAGTTCTGCTGTTGCCTGCCGACAGAAGAAGCTTGTACAGTGATGCTCTAAAAGCATCTTCAGTTTTATGTCCTGGCTTGAATCTGCAGTTTGGTGATTCAAGCCTGGTGGTTTTTATTCAGATGAGTGAGCTTGTTTCTGCTTGATGTTGGGCTGGCTGCTCTGTGAGCTCACAGAGAAGAGAGCAGGATCACATGGAGTAATTGCTCAGGTGTGGTACATCTGTGTGCCTGTTGCATCAGCAGCCAAATTCTCTTACACTCAGAGGAAAGCTAGAGAATTACATTTGAACAATAAGATGGTGTGTTGGCAGAGGGAAGCTCTGCTGTCAGTCTGAGGGAAACACAAACTTGGATTCCAAAATTCCAAAATAAGTTTAACAAAAAAAGAGTCAAACTTTGGGAAGCATAAGGCACCAAACTGGGGAGTGTCATGTGAGTGAGATGAGAAATATACATCACCTTGGAAGAGCTGACAAAACGATTGGTATTTTTAAGAAGAATGGCTTTGTAGATCTTTGAAATAGTTGGTTTTCTCTGGTGTCATCCATAAAAAAAGTGGTTTCCCACTAAAGTCTGTCTGCAGGAATTGTTGGCTTATGTGGAAATCTGTTCATTTTTCAGGTCTGTTGAATGGCTGCAGGGGTAACTCCCCTTTAAAAGAGAGTAAAGAAGTGCCAGGTTTAACACTCAGTGGTTCACTAGAGGTGTGTCTGTTGTCAGAGGTGCAGTAGGTCTGTGATGGGGGGATGTAGTGGGACACTTGTCAGTGCCACGCCATGCGGGCTCTTAACGCATCTCTTCTGTGTGTCCACAGGGCATTGACTCTGGGAGGAGGCCTGCCGCGTTTGGAACACCTGAACCTCTCGGGGTGTCTCACTGTAACTGGTGCAGGCCTGCAGGAGTTAGTTTCTGCATGCCCCTCTCTGAAAGATGAACACTTTTACTACTGTGACAACATTAACGGTAATGTCTTTCTGTGAAGATGTGATGCTTTTCTGGGGAGTGATGCTCGATGTAGGGATTTATTAAAAGAAAAAGAACCACTAAAACCTCACCTTTTTTTTAATGTCTGTGTAGCACTGAGTTTCACAGATTAATTACAAAATTATGACTGTTAAATCAGTTTGACCTCACTTTTGAGGGGTTTTTTTTGGTTTTTTTTTTGTTGTAACACTAATACAGTTCTGTATTATATAGGAAAGCATTTTTAGTGCCTGTATCTCCTAACTTGGTTTGGCATAACTAATAGGGGTAGAAAGTAAGTCTCCATTTAGCTGCTATTACACACTCGCCCTGTCCATATCTCCACTCTGCAGTTCTATGTTTCCTGTAGGGTCGTAACCTCAGACAGAGGCTTCATTAGGTTGCTACCAAAGCAGGGATTTTTAGGAAAACGGTGACCTGTGTTTTGCCATGCAAACCTCCCATATTGCACTACTTTTGGTATAGGATATTTTTGATTCTACCATCACATGTCCTTAAAGAAAATGTAATTCAGTTTTTTTCTGGTTTTGCTTGAGACAGTAACTTAGGGATGGATCTAAGCTGGAGAAGGATCTATATAAATGCATAACATCTGTTCATGATGCAAGTCTTTCAGTGGTTACCACACTGGAATTCAGTCTATTAAGTCCAGTAAGCATTTCTAGCATTAGAGATGGGAACCATGGTGTGACTGGTATTCTGTGTGTGAATTTAAAACAGGTAAGTGCAACAGAAGGCAAGGGAAAAAGAATATGACAACTGAGTTCACAGGCCTGTACAAGCTAATTGTGTGTAAACCAAAGTTGTATTACCTGGTGGTTTGTGGTGTGCAGCTCAATAATTTGCATCCATATTGAGATGCATCCCCAGCCTGGGTACTAGATGCCAGAGCTTTGGTACTGCAAGTAAATCTGTACTGATATTTGGGTATTCAAGACATTGAAATTGATACAGGATGATGCACTTGGATTGGATCATAATATTAGAAGTGAAAGTATTAAATCTTACTTTGTTTCCACAATTTTTGCACTTTTTTGATGCTGCTATGCTGCTTTTTTTTTTCTTTTGAGACACTTGCTTTTTGTTACTTCCTTACCTTTCATCTGGACCACAGCATTTAAAAATCTATTTTCTGTTGTCTTCCATTTCTACCTGAAAATTTTAAGGTTCTTTTTTAAAATCTTTCACTGACTCTCTTTCCTTGATTATGTTGAGTTTAAAGATGTCTTCAAAGACCAGTTAGAAGCCTTTTCCTTTTATGTCTGATTGCTTGCTACTTGTAATACCAGAGATAATTTGTCCTCAGACATTTGTTTTTCATCTTGTCCCTATAAAATACACCATAATGTCTTTGTATTAGTTTGCAATGCCCAAATCTGTGTGTGCGTCCACCACCTTAAAGCGTGGCTGTTTCATAGTGTCTTCAAGAAATTATTTAAATTTAAACAGAATATTTTTGAATTATTCTGTAAAGTTGTCTGATCCTCTTCCTGTTTATTTCCTTCCTTTTACTGCCTGCTGGAATCTGTGAGCCTATAAGCTCTGCTTGGTTCTCTATAGCATCATGCATGCCTTTGGATCAACAGTTGCTCCTGTAGAGAGGAATGCAGAGGACAGTGAGGCTGTACTGGTCTGACTTCTTACATCTGTTGAGAAATAATGTCATCTGAGAAGTTTATGGCTTTACTGAAAGTAGCCTTTATAAATGAATCCCCTGCAGCTTTGTCTGGGTTTTGTTCCTTGTATTTTCAATCAAACTTCATTGTGATAGGGCTGTTCAGTGTGAAACTGAAGCCTCATTCCATTCTGTGGGCAGCAGGATTCCCACAACAGCTGTTTCTGTATTGTTTGGCATTTCTAAAGTAACTAGGGAACTTTAGCTGTTTGATTTAAATCAATCCATATCTGAAGGTGTTTGTTTGCACATTTACAGATTGTATTACTAACTGCTGCACAAAGCTTACTGATCTGTAAGCATGTACAGAATAATTTCATAATTTTCTTTGCCCACCAGTTTATCATTGATTGTTTTTGGGGAAAGAGGTGTATTCTGGGATCAGAGGCTGGAAAGCCTGTTGGTCTTGCAGAAAAAACTGGAGCCAACAGCATTAAATTTAGCCATCTATGAATAATAAAGATAGAACTTTGTCATCTGCTGATGAATAAGGGCTTTACTTTACCTGCAGCTTATTTTCAGATTTTATTTTTCCTATAAACACTTAAGTCTGATGGGACCCCTTACACACAACCCAGCTTCATTGGAATTTCTTTGTGGAGGGCTTAATGCACGTTTGGTTGCAATTTTTGTATTTTCAGCAGGTGCTGTTCTACCTGTTTAGTAGAGCAAGACTAGAAAGTTAGAGCAGCTATGGTGAGGTAGCTGGGTTTGTCTGACTGCTGTTGCACACCAGTAACGTGGTACAGTTTTTATGACCATAAATCATGCATTTGCACTCACTTCCAGATCTATTTTGTGGTTTTTTACTGCTAGTTTCACTTCAGTTTTTGGTTTGCATAGTAATGTTTAGGATCTCTTATGTTTTTCACAATGCTGGAGACTTGGAGTTAGATAACCCTCAGCTGCAGCTGAAAACAAATCTGTCAGTGTACATCCCTTCTAATGGCTGATTTCATTTGTCTAAAACAAATTTGATTGTGGATCACACTGAACTCAGCAAGAAGAGTTTAATGTTTGAGTTACATCTTGCCACTGAGTTCATATTTTCCTAAGGCTGTTTTGTGCAGCTGTGTCCATTCTTCTGACTCATTTCTCCATTTCAAAGCCTGGAGTGCTTTCAGCTTTGGCATTAGAAAAATGGGGCTCCCTAATTTCTGCAGCAGTAGCTCTTTGCAGCATTTAAGTATGATTCAGTTTCTAGAATTTTTTTTAATTATGTTGTCCTCAGGTTCTGTAATTAAAGAAATAAGGCATTAATGAAATAAAGTTTGATTATAATGATTCATTCTTGAGACATTTAAAATGTCACTGGCCATAGATGATCTGTCTTTCAGCAGTCAATCCAAGACTTTGCAAGTTCTTTTAAGGTGTATGGACTACTGTGTGCAGACTTATGTAGGAACACAGTGTTCTAAGAGCTAGGTCTCAGTCTAAATTCTACAGATTACCAATGTACTCACAAATCTCTGAAAGGATATTATATGGTGGTGGCAGCCAGTTGCCCTGGCAGGAGTGGTTCTTTTACCATGGTCATGTCCGTGTTGTCATGTGTTCTTGGTGCACTGCCAAACTTCGTTTTAGGGAATTCTGACTAATTTTTGTTCTGCTAGTACATGTAACAAAATGGAGTCATCAAATTGCTCTGCTCCTCTCCTGCATTACCAAACGTGTTTATATGTTCAGCACAAGTAAACAGACCTCACCTCTATTCTGAGTCCCCTAAGCATCTGAGTAATCAGATGTGCCTGTAAAGAGCCTTACAGTAATCCAGTTTAGAAGTAACTAAACCAGTAACGTAGACTGTGGCAGGTTAGATGAGAATCTGATTAACTTTGCTTTCCCAGGTGAACCCAAAACACATTTAATTTAGCACTTCACTTCTAGCACATACTAAGCCTTCACAGTCAGAGGGGCCCTTGTGAAATACGCTTCTCCTTATGATCCACTGCATGTGCTTTTCCTTCCCCACACTTCCATCACGTGTTGTTTTAAAAGACTACGTTTTGGGCTCCTTGTTAAGTCCAGCAGTGATGTTATCTGGCTCATCCCTGTCAAGATATTTTATTACATGAGCCAGAACCTGACACTGCAAACAGCCAGTGGTTGCTTGGTATACCTGCCCATCAGAACTGTCAAAGTTCATTCAAAATCGTCAGCTGGTCCTCGAAGTGTACAGTGTGTGTAGTTGCTGTATGAAGCAGTGTCCTCCTAGGTACACAGCGCATTGCTAACTGGGGTGCTGAAAGCAATACTGGGCAAATGAAGATGGGAGACAGTGGAACAGGTTGCCCAGAAAGGTGGTGCAACACTCATCCCTGGACACATTTTCGGGTCAGGCTGAAAGGGGTTTCTGAGCAGCCTTATCTGGTTGGAAATGTTCCTGATTATTGCAAGGAGGTTGGAACCAGATGACTTTTAAAGGTCCTTTCCAACCCAAACTATTCTGTGATTCTGTGGAAGTGATTCATCTCCACTGTTACGTTGAAATGACCATCACACTGAACAATATGAAAGGAATATATGCAGTTACCACATTGCTTAACTTAATGGATCAGTGAGGTGAGAGGAATTGTAGACCTCATATACAGAGTCCAGAGGAAACAGAAGACAGTGTTCTTTTGGCAAGATTAAAGAGGCCATTTGAATTTAAACTGAGAGAATTCTAAAACAAAGTCTGGTACAAATGAGGTCAGTAGCAAAGACTGAGGAAGTCAGAGATTATGACCAAAGAGATGTAGCCAAAGGTCAGTGGTAGTAAACAAAGCTGGGGTAGCAAGCCCAGTGTCTGTGGCTGTCAAAAGTAAAGGCATTTGAATTTTGCTATCTGTATCAAATGTATAAAGAACAAACTAAGGAGCACTAGGGATTTTATAGAGGAGGTAAATGACTTGTGATGGAGGAGATCAGCTGAGATGTCAAACCATAACTCAAACCCAGATAGCCTTACTGTTAAAACAACTATTAGTGATACTTACTACCTTGTTATAGTAAGAGCATAAAATATCCTCCAAGTTATGGGAATTGCCTGTATATGCTAAGAAAGAGTATGGGGAGGGCAGATTTCAGAAGATGTGGTTGAACCCTGAGTGTTTCATTTTATCAGAATTCTTTATTACCAGCTATAAAGGGAAGTTGGTGATGGTATGAGGATTAGACATGGGGCAAGAAATGCAGTGTGGGAAGAAGGGTGAAATTTCACTGTGATATCCTTAATATCATTTGTAAGTCAGTGCCTAATAAATTAGGAAATGAACATATAAGCTTTTCAGATGGTCCAATTTACTTAAAAGTATCCAAGTTTTTCAGATCTTGAGTTGCTGTGAGAGTGATTTAAATTTAAAAACTGAAACCTAGCTAAAGGATAGGAAGAAAGGGAAGGGCTTAATGGTCATTGTTGAGGAGAGGAACCTGTGAGGTTCCTTTCTCCCTGTTCCCCTCCCAAGAGTTCTGTGCTGAGATCAGTCTTATTCAGCCTTTTCCTTGTGTTGTGGTGTGAGAAATGCACACAGTAATTTCCACGTTTTTGAGTAGTGCTGTGTGGTCTTCAAGTAATGATACTGATGCTGATGATTTCCAGAAGGACGTCTAAGAGGCTTCACTATAGCTGTATGTGTGGTTGAAGGTCTGGGTGGCTGGGAATGATCAAACTGTGATTGCATGAAACTGAATTCAGAGCTGGCAGTTGCATTGTGGAGATAATGATTTCAGAGAGCTGTTGGTGCTAATTCTGAGATCTTTCCTATTTGCAGCAGCAGCCAAAAAAGCCACCAATGTTACCATCGTCAGGGTGGTGAGAACAAGATAGAGGGTGCTGTGCTTGGTCCTGGAAGCCTTGGGGCACTCACATGTGGAGCACTGCATGCGGGTTTGGTCTCCCCATCCTGAGGAGAGTATACACTGGAGTTACAGAAGATACAGAAGAGGCCTTCTAAAAAGTTAGGGAACTGAACACTCTAAAGGCTGGATGTGTCAGTCTGGGGATGAGATGGCTGAAAAGGGGGCTTGACTGTTTACAGCACTGGGAAAGCAGTAGATGAGGTGAATGTGCGGTGGTAATTCTCCAAATTTTGCAGTGTCAGAGCTCAGGGGCACTGGGTGAAGCTGGTAGGCAATTTAAAGCAGATGCACAGTGTAGTGAACTTCTGGAACTTGGTCCTGTGGGGAATTGTGGAAGGAGGTTTAAAAAGTGGTTAAAAACCTGTATGCACAACTGAGCCATAAACAAATTCTGAAGAAAATGGACTTCAGTATCCCTGATGCAACAGTTAGGGTTGCTGGAAAAACACAAAAGGTATGCATGATAGGCTTATATCATGTCCCTGGACACCACTTGGTGTTGCCAGTGGTGAAGGGAGTGTTAGATGGAGCATTGGTCAGACCTAGAAGTTTGTATGTTCCAGTTAGGAGTATGAGGAATAGCAAAATGAGCAAGAAAAGGATGGAAAAAAGTATTGAATTATACTGAGAATTCCCTTCCTTGGGATGTTGTGGTTCTGTACATTTTGTCAACAAGCGTTTTGCTAGAAATGTGGCAGTTGCTTCAGAATCACTGCTGTGCTGTGTAGCTGTGGCAATGCTGGGGAAGGTCAGCTACGACTTGGAAAATGCTGCTGCACAGGACATGCTCTGCTAAACCAGCTGTACAGAAGCACCGAGTCTCCTTTCTAAGGAACTTACGAAGAAGCTTTCAAACTCTAGCTCGTAAGTGATGTGGAGGATCAAAACTTAGTTGAGGTGATAAAAAGATTTGAAAAGGAAAATGAGTTTATTGACCAATAAAAAGTTCACTATACTGTAACTGTAGTCTTTCATTAGAGTATCAGGTTTGTTTTATTCAGTCTCATATATCTTATTTACAGTATGGAGTATTGCTTATTGGTGTGTGGCATGAAGTAGGAAGCTGGTTTTAAGACCCCAGATTCTTGGAAATTAATTGAATTATGACATTACTGTTGAAGGAGGTAAAAAAAGCCAGATATGGCATGGTGCCCTAGTTCATTAAAAGATTTTGTTAGCATTTCTAAATACATTAAAAACACCTGAAATATCTGTTGATTTGTTTCTCATACAAATGGGGAAAATTTGTCCTGGTTGGGTCTTCACCAGCTTTTTCAGTTGACTCAGCAACCCACTTCCAGTTTTTATTGGGTGCCAGAGTTCAGCCAGCCTGAGCGTAAATGGGTCTCAAAGCAGGCATATGGCTGCAGGAAATAAAATCCTGTTCGAATAAATACAATAATTTCTCATCTCATGGTCACTTTAACATTTTAAATGAAAGGGGTAAGTGAAGGTAAGTGGAGGTGGGTTTATGGTGTTGGTTTGTACTATCTGTGCTTGCAACTTGTTCTTTCTTTCTGAATGACTCATTTTTAGCCTTACGGCTTCTGATGACTGCAGTAATGCTAAGGTGATTCTTTAAGTTTTTGAATTTCCAGTCAAGAGTATGTGAGAATCTGGCCAACCATGAAGTGTTCATGGAGGAAAGAAAAAAACCTTCCAGGCTGAAAAACTGTTTGCATTACCATAGACATAGTTCTGGAGGTTATGGTTTCTTTGGTAATGCCATGATGTCATCATCTGAATTTGAAAAATGGGAATTAAAAACGCATTGTCAAAACCACTCAGTTCTGAAGCTGTGGCAGCTTGTGTAAAGTTGCTCATTTAGTGTTGCTCATGGTACTCCTGTGTAATTTTGGATGTTATCTTCATGGGACTGAGCTATGGAGCAAAAATCTCTTGAAAAATACCTGTTCCAAGTGAGGCTTTTACACTGTGGTAGTATTGGCAGCGTTTTGGACTTCACAGTGCTGAATGAAGTGCATTGTGAAAAATTAGACACTTTCTGAATCACCAGTTGATGAGAATTATGAATCTAAAGCAGTGGCCTTTCCTTCTTTTCACGTTTCTGTTGTTTTTGTGCAGGTCCTCATGCTGAAACCGCCAGTGGATGCCAGAATTTGCAGTGTGGTTTTCGGGCCTGCTGCCGCTCTGGCGAATGACCGCTGACTTCTGATCTTTCGGTCTACTTCATTTAGCTGAGCAGGCTTCCTCTCATGCACTTTACTTACAGTTTGCATCTTGTGTTAACAATCCTTGGAGTGAGACTTGTTATACTAGCCTGACCCTGCCCACAACTTCAGAATCTTAATTATGAGTGTACTGTACAGTGTTGTAACAATCTCACAACCTCATTTGGCTTGAAGGGTGTTGGGTTTTATTTTACATAATTTGGGGAAGATGGGAAAATCTTCAGATTTTTTTTATGCCACTTTATTCCAGTTTTGGCACTTAAGTATACCGAATTATTTTGTGTTAGGTGACTTTCTTTTTATAATTTTGAATCAGTAAGTACAATATAAACCTCCGCAGAGAATTTGACTTTTATTGTTTGCATTTGGGTAACAATTACACATCTTTAGGAGCCTGGTTTCTTCCCCTTTACTCTTATCCTGAAGTCGTTCTTTATATTGCAAAATTAGGGAAATTGCCACCTTCCTTTTGCATTTGGTTTTGTATTTGGGCTTGAAAGACATACTCAAATAAAACATTCCCACCAATAAAAAATGTGTGCAGTGGTTGAATATCTATGCTTTTAAAGTATAAAGTGCCATGCCAGAAGGCTGCAGAGTTTGGGCAGGTGGGTGGGTATTGTCATGGTTGCAGAGCTGTGAACTGTGGGCTTTTGGTTTGGTTTTATGGTTCGCATGACTGTGCTAAGTTGCATTTTTGAAATGTCAGTTTTCATTAATCTGAACTCTATGAAAGACAGCAGTATGTTTTCCCCCTTGCTTTGATAGTTAGAAAGATTCCTCTGTGTACAGTAGAGACTGGCAGGGAGCAGAAAATCTGTTGTGGTAAGTGACGTGTGTGCTAGGAAGAGATGAGCAGTGCATGAGCGCGCGTGTGTGTGGTGGTATGGGGGAGCGCTCGGTGTGAGGGATGAGCACTGTAGCCCCTGGCAAGTTGTAAACAGCAATGGCCACCTGCTCATGGTTGGCACAGTTGCAGGATGCTTTTTTTCTACAGCAGAGGAGAGGTAGGTGTCTGCTTTTGTAGAAGGCAGACAGGTTTTTGGTTTTTTTTCTCCTATCCTGCCTAATCTTTAGGACTGACAAAACAAGCTAGTAATTTTAACCTGTTTTCCTAATTTGATAAATTCTTTTGAGTAGTATTTATTTAGAACAGCAGTCATGGTGACATAGTAGCTTTACAAGATTCTTGGTGTCTGGGAAGTCGGTGTGCAAGCAGAGCTGGTGCTTATGATAAACTCCAACTTTTGCCACCATCTTGGTCATGCTAAACTGAGGAGTAAGGTAAGAAAAACACAAGTGAGTGCAGACAGTTGAGGATGGAATGAGCTGCAGATACACTGTGGAATAAACTTGGGAGATGTCATCAGTGTTCAGCAAAGCATCATGTGATGACAATGTACTTCCTAGTGGGGCCTGTGGAAGGGAGGGAACCTGTGGCAGCAACCCCTGACTCTCAGCTAGTACAGCTAGAGAGCTGTACAGACAGCTGAGAGCTGGCAGACACTATAGCAAGGCCACTCGTGATCATCTTTGAAAGGTCATGGAGAATCAGGGGATGTGGCTGAGGCCTGCAAAAAAGCAAAGGTCACCCTGGTCTTCAAAGGAGAACCCAAGGAACTACTGGCCAGTCAGCATCACCTCTATCCCTGGAAAGGTAATGGAGTATCTCCCTCTGGAGGCCGTCTCTATTCACAGGCATGACAGGAAGGTGATCAGGAATAGTTAGCATGGATTCGGTGTTTGACCAAACCAGTTTCCCTCTATGATGAAACAACTGCCTGGCCAGATGAGGGGAGAGCAGTGGACTGTCACCCCTGACTTCAGCAAGGCTTTCAACACTGTCTCCCACAACATCCTCACAGGCAAACTCAGGGAATTGTGGGATGCATGAATGGACAGTGATTTGGGATCAGGCTGCAGATCCCAGAGGGTTGTAATAAGTGGCACAGGGTCTAGCTGGAGGCCTGCCAGAGGTGGTGTCCTCCAGGGTTTAATAGCGGGCTCACTGTTGTTTAACTTCTTCATCAGTGACTGCAGTGAAGGTCCAGATGCTTCCCAAGCAAGTTCACTGACAACACAAAGCTGGGAGGAGCTTTGGGCTGATCCCCCTGAGCGCTGTGCAGCCCTTCAGAAGGACCTGGGCAGGTTGGAGAGATGGGCAGAAAGGAACCATCTGAATTCAACAAAGGCAAGTTCAGGGACCTGATGAACATTCTTCCTAAGCTCAACCACTGTCATTTTTACTTGAAGAGCTTGATTACAAGATAACAGCAGGAAAAGTATATGCATTTATATCAGTATTAATAGCACAACTACTTACATACTAGTAAGTGAATTTGGTTTTTAGTTAAATATTCTTTTGATAATCTTTTACTTGCAGACAAGGATTTCATACTCCTAAGTAATTTAATCAAATTCTTGTATAAAAAGAATGAGGTTCTGCTTAAGGTTTGATATAAATATTTATTAAACCGTTCATCTTTAACTTCTTAAGAAAATGTCTTACACCTTTAAATGGTGTTGGCATTATACAGACATAAAATACCGAGTAGGATATGAAGCAGCCTCTTAAAAATTGAAGTAGGATCTTCACTGATGGCTCTTAGGTATATGAAATTTATTCATAGCTAAAAATTCAGGAACTGAGGTACAGGAAATTTTTTTTATTTACAAGTGTCTTGTGAAGAGGAAGAACATCTGTAGATAAACTGACTAGCTACAGGGATACCAAGCAAACATTTTCCTCTGCACTGTCACTTGTATGTAGGCACAAGTAATGCTTTCAGAGTGTGAGGTCCCACAAGGGGCTATAAAAGACTATATAAAGATCACCTACTAGTACTGGAAATTTACACTGTCAGTCTCTTCCTTAGCAGTAATCAGTGGTTTTAGGGCAAATAAAGCTACTAAAAATCATATTCTCATTTGATTTTTAAAATACTTGGAACAGTTCAGCAGTGAGAGAAATCATATATTTACACCTATATAAGCAAATTTCTTGCAGTATTCTGACTGGTCTATGCTACCTGTTTCGCACAAGTGAAGCAACATAAATCCATACAGAGAGAACATTTTGGGGATAAGCATGAATATACACAGCCAGAGCAAATTCAACATTGGACACATCAATGGTGTGAACTCCTGTGCTGTGTACAGCTTCTATTAAAGGTCTCACTTCAGAATATGGCATATGAATGGGAAATCCAGAGACCTGGAAGAAAGAAAGAGAAGAAAACATTTAAAAAGAAAAGATGAAGGCACCTGAATAAATACATAGTTTAAAAAAAATTACATGCTGAGTAAAACACAGCATCCTCTCTAAATCTTCTCTATTTCTAGCCTGAGGCGATGAAACAGAACCCATGTTTATATTTTGGTAACACCTCCCTTTTTCACATACTCCAGGCAAGCTTCTGACATTTTTCCTCTGTAATTTGGTTTAAGTTCAAAGTAAAGTTCTTTAGAATCCACTGGAATAGTTATATTAATGAATACATATAGCAGAATTTCATTGCTTTTTTGCCTTGTGGGTAGTTTTAAATTGCTCTGTTCTCCTGGCTTGAGATTTGAGCAATGTCTCCTGCTCAATAGGAACTGAAACCTCAACTCATTTTGGAGCTGGCCAGAGCTGCCAGTACTGTCACAAGTGTTCCATGTGGAAAGCAGAAGGCCCTTCCAACGGCCTGGAGGAAGAATGCACAGGCACACCAGTGGCTGCACTGAACACATCAGTCAATTTTCCTGTGTCTTTAGAGAGTGAAGCAAAGACTAGAAAATGGAAGAAAAGCGTGTGTGGGCTCCTGCACCTGTAAGTAGACTGTGTGTAGCACTACTCAGCACCAGCAGCAGGTTCCTACTGACCCTGAGAGCTGGTGCTGGGAGACTGCATTCATGTTTATATACTGGCAGTAGTCGCTGTTCTGCAGCAATAAAACCACAGTGCACCCAATTAACTTTATACTCTTATGTTCAGCAGAAACTTTTTATCTTCAACATTACAAATGAAATAAACCAGATCATCACTCTTTATAAATATTGTAATAGTTTATCTTTGGTATAAAATCTCTGTGAATTTTGGTAGTAGAAGAAATAACTAGCCTAGGACACTCTTCTGTACCGTAGACTGGCAATACTTAAACCTAGGGATTTAACTTCTTGCTTCTATGCACAAGCCATTTATTTTATTATTATTATAAGTACCCTGTAATATCCAAGCTGTTTTTGCAGCTCTGCCTGATGGTCATCTTCTACATCTTTGCCTTGATTTTGCTCCAGCAGTGGCAAAAAGTTACGGAGGGTGGAGGTGCAGTATCTGTTCCAACGTGTTGGGCGCGTTGGTCTCCATTCCATAATCTTATCTTTTAATATTTTTTCAATCCTGCAATAAGATTGATTATTACGATTCTAGTATTGGAACTCTGAACTGATCTCCCTTGGCAGACAGTACAGATTCTGAGAACCACACACGACCTCAGTTAAACTTACTGCTCACTAAAAGTGCAGAAAAGCCAGCATAGCTGTGTAGTGATGTCTGCATTGTCAGTGTCTGCATGGAAGGCCATGGGCTTACAACCCCTTTTTAGTTTACACCCTCTCCTCTCATATCCCCACAGCATTTTGTTCTTAGTGAAATGGTAGAGCAGTGATTGATTAGTTCTTGCTACCTGGCAATCTCTATGGAAGAAAGAGAATTTTAAGAAGCCCTGAAACATTAGCTTCTGATTTTTTAGGCCATTCTCCTAGCACTGAAAGCAGATTTTTAGGCCCTGAGCATGAATACCTAGGAATGCTCTGGTATCAGCACTGATGGCACTTGTTCTGGAGGTAGCATTACCTGCTCTGCAGTTCCAGTGCAGCAGCCTTATCCGAATGCTCATAAGTTAGTTCTTCGGGCTAGCAATATATAAAATAAGTATTAAAATGGGCAATCTCTTCTAAACATATAACTTTAGGACTTTCTGCCTTGATGATGCTCACAGGAGTTTACGATTGTGCTAAAATAATCTATTCTTTAACAGAGACATGATAAAAATTTAACTAGATTTTTTTTTCCACCAGTAAATTTCAACTGCTTACACCTTTGCTAACTGTACAAAAATTTCTGGCTTTTGACTAAGAATGTTCATATGGCTTGAAAAAATGCCTTCTTAGCCATGAGACAAAAGTTGACTTTTTCTTTATAATACTGAGCTACTACTTTAGATACGTGTTAAAAGATTTATCCCATGTACTTCACTGTTGCCCTTAGATCTTAGATAGACAGTAAGAGGGCAAAAGCATTAATTCTGTATAAAATCAACTTGCAGTATTCCTGCTTTCATTTTCTAAAGGAGTAACTGGGAAATTTTTTTAAAATCCGATGCTATTACATCAATACACTTAATCAACGAAGTCCAAAGAACTTAGTATGTGCTTCTTATACCAAGTCTGTGATGTCTCAACCCCTCTTTTTGGGTTGGCAATAGATCCATCAATACCTGAATGCTGCGGAGACCAGGGAATGGCAAACGTCTTGAAAAGAAAGGCTTCCAATGTTTTGGTTTGCTGATATCAAAATTTATCCTTCCTGGGGAATCATATTCTTGCATATTAAACCAAATCTACAGGAAAGCAAATGTGGTTTAGCTTTCAGCACCTATGGAACACATTCCACTTACACAGCAATAAAATACTATATAATGTTAACCTCCTGTAGCAATTTTTTCTGCTGTTCTGAGCTGCACTTCCACCCCTCTGGACTGCTGCAAAGTTCTTTCTGAACTCTGATTAAATTCCTCCAGGAGCCCAGCCCAGTGCTGCTGTGGCTGTGATGCCTGCTAGCTGCTGCAGCCCAGCACTACTGCTCTTTTAAGTGTAGAACACAAGCAGAGACTGCAGACACACAAGACACAGCTTCTGTGCACATTTTGTCAGCAAGTAAAACCCATGTCTTGCGCTGCCCTTCTTTACAGTCATTTTGGCCTGTGTGCCTAGTCTGGAGCACACAGGCACTGTAGGATTCTTGTTCAAACAACATTTAAACAACTATTTTTAAGGCTGCAAAATGTACCAGCACTTGCTATGTAAATGTGTGTGACCCTTTGTAACAGGTTTTGTGTAGAGCCTTCTAGGCCAGCTGGTTCTGCCCCAGTTGGATGTGAGGTGGTGTGGCTTTCCTGGCAGCATATCTGCTCAGCCTCACTGAGACTGGAATTAGGTGCCTTCAAAGATGTTGTGTTCTGCAGTTCAAGTCAGTGCTCAAGTCCTTAGCTGCTTCTTCCAGCAACTGAGTGACATTTTTCTTAACCGTGGGTTTAGAACTGCTTAAAAAAACACCAAACCGAACAACTCTACCACTCCCCAAAATGCTTTCAGTGAAAGAAGTGACACTTTTAATATAAATGTGCTTTAGAATATTAAATTCTCATCTAAAGTCAGGATCTGTGTTTAGAATAGAACACAGAAGATTAAATAACAAAACTCCTAATGCATGGAATTCCAAAAATCTGAGGAGCAAACTTCTAAACTCAACTTCCAGTTTCCATTCAAATAAACCCCAGGGTTCTTTGTATCTATGTTCTCATTTTCAGACCTCCACACATCTTTCTACCTTGTTGTCGTGTCCCCAGAACCTGGGAGGTCTGGCTCGCAGCCAAGTCAGGGACTGCTGCTGGCAGGACAGTTCCCAGGGTTTCTGAGCCTCCCAGCACAGGCTCAGCTCCCAGTCTGTGGCTGCTCCTTCACCTGCTCAGAACTGCACAGTTCTCACAATCTCTTCTCTCTTACTCCACTATCTCAGAGAGTTTAGAGCCACACAATGAATAATGTATTATGAACATGCACTAGTATTACTTGTGTATTTTCAAATAAATGGGAGGACTTGATGCCAGGCAGAAAATCAGTATCGTTTCTGCACCCTGAGGTGCCAGCTCTGTGTTGTGTACATTGAACCATTCAGGCTGTGCCTAGTGTCACATGGGCAACTCAAGTGACTCCTTTGTACTTTTTTTTCTCTTTTTTCAGTCACATTTCACCTGCAAACTATTATATTTGAGGAATGACTACTCCTCACCTCAGCAGCTGTAATCTTAGGCCACCCACTCTGGGAAACATGTAAGTAAAACTCAGTAATGAAAATTACATGAACAGATCTCTTAATCCACCCCTATGCTGATTTAAAAAGTCTTTCTTATTTGAAGTATTTAAAGTAGCTGAAAAACCTACTTAAGATTTAATAATCTTTCTAATAAATGATAGCCTAAATATGTTTACAATGATGAACAAATGATGCCAAAGGTTAAAAAAGTTATTAACTCTTACGTGTATAGAAATGAGAAATGACTGGGCACACTTACATTATCACAGCTGATCAGACAGTACACGTTTTGTAAGGGACAAAAAGTATCATACTGCCCATAAAAACATCCAGTACTGGGATTCCAAATTACATACTGACTTTGTTCCAAAGTTAATACATACGCAGTTGGCCCCTAGAAAGGAAAAAAAAAATTATGAGAAAGATGTTTGAAAACTAGCTACAAGGACAGTATGCTTTGTGTTCTTTGGAATACTAAATTTTTACTATTGAGGTTGATAGTGCTTTTTAGGGCAAACTGCTTGGAAGAATTTACAGGTTGATTACAGTTCAACACTTATATAATAATGTGGCAGAGAAATGTCAGACATGCAGAGGTCCGAGCCATTCTTAACATGGTAGATTTTGAAAGCTGTCTTGTCTCAGCTACAAACAGATGTGAAATTCCACATACAGGAATGTTTACCAGATGCCACTCCAGTATCAACACGTCCTGCTTGGCGACTGCCACAGCTCTCATCCATGGGCAATCACTGAGCTGAAGGACTTCCATCTAGGCAGCACACTCTGTGTCTCAGCCATCAGCCTCCCTCTCAGGCACATAAGGAATTTCCCAGATCTCTTTATAGTCTCTATCAGGAATCCCTAAACAGCTCTTCTATGTTCTTGTCATCCCTTGTATTTTCCAGGTATCTTGAAATACCTGGAATAAATCCCCTCCTTACAAAATGCTTTATTAATGACTAGCACTTCCATCAGATTTTGAGGGGAAGGAATGTATCTGCGTACCTGTTCCTGTCACTGCAGTATCTCAGAATGTGCTTAAGAAAGTAGCTTAGACAGAAATTTTTACCAGAGAAACCTTTCACATGTATGTAGAATTTGCCTTACAGTTACCACCTTTTTGAAAAGAGCAATAGTGGTTATAGTTGGAAATCTAAGTGCTTCCCTGAGAACAAAGGCCTCTCCCAAGCAGCAAAACAACCTCAGTGTTTCCGTTCTGGGCCAGTCTGAGCCCAGCTGCTGCCACAGTGGCTGCCAGCAGCCCAAGGCAGAGCAGATGCCT
The DNA here is from genome assembly GCA_013400495.1 of Nicator chloris. Classification (NCBI taxonomy): domain Eukaryota; kingdom Metazoa; phylum Chordata; class Aves; order Passeriformes; family Pycnonotidae; genus Nicator; species Nicator chloris. Next base: position 10,140 of record WAAE01011546.1, on the reverse strand, counting down.
CAGCTGCCTGCATTACAGTGGGCAGAGGGAGAGGGACTCCTCCAGCCTGAACCAATCTATCTCTACTACTGCTGCAGCTCTGCCATCAGCCAGAGAGAGAATCAGCACATGTGTGTGACCATTAAGAATCCTTGGCATGCCCCTAGCCCTCTCCTATCACCTCTGACCCGGTACCAAATCCCACACAAACCCTGTCAGTGTCTGTGTGTCCATGACTGAGATGCTGTGAAGGGACTGTCTCCATCAGTTTGTCCTGGGTACATCATTTACACAAGCTGAAGTCAAATCAAGGGTTACAGATGGTTGGTACTGTATTATGATGACAACTGCTACCAGTTAAGGCATGGAAACAGAGGTCCAGAAAAAAACCCAGACATATGCTAAGATATACTTTCAATTTTTTATTTGCTTCTCTGAAAAGAACCAGTTCCCAGCACCAATGTTTAGATAATACCCTGGAAAAACATCCCAGCAAGGAACAACTATCCATTGCTGGGGGCCAAAGACTTCACAAAATAGAAGTTAATACTCATGCCAAATGAAAGAAACCTCTTACCTCAGGAATGGCATTTCCAATGATAAGCCAGGCTTTTTTTCCCATACCAAGAAAATAATTACACAAGAGCACAGCGTGTTCTTCCTCATCTCCCGCCAGAAGATAAAGAAATTGCTAATTCAGGTATTAAAAAAAAAAAAAAAAGGTTTTTCTAGGCAGTTATCAACTTAAGAGTATTTGATAATGTTTCTTACATCTGAAGCAAAGTCTTCTCAGATCTTTGCAAGTGATCTTTACTGTTTATTGGTCACTGCTTCAACACACCACAAAGAGTGAATGATGTGAGAATCCATGACATCTGAGATGTTATCACAAGAACTAGGGTCTTTGTCTTTTTTTAGAAAGACCATTTTTCAGAAAAGTTCTGAGATGATAAGAACTTCATCTATGATAGACAATGTCTGCTGTTATTCTCTAAATGATAGGATTTGTGTGACAGAGAAGGCTAAATATCCCATTATTGCTTACACTACATGCAATGTCTTTTCTGTAGTTCCTTGGAATGACAATGATCCACTTTAAGTCTACTTGTAAAGTCTCCATCAGTCAGCATCCCATCACTTGTGTATGACTAGGACATTAGGGACTGGTTTATAACTGAGAAAAATGAGTAACACTTTGAAGCCCTAATGTATTCTTAGCTTATTGCAACCTATCAAACATAAAATTTTTGGCTCAGATCAGAATAAGTAACTTCTTTCAAGCTTTGGTCCTTATTAGCTGAAATAAATGGCTCAAAGAAATTTATCCCTCACAATAACAGAATCACAGAATAATTTAGGTCTGAAGGGACCTCAAGAGCTAATCCAGCACAACCACCCTCCAAAAACAGTGGCCACTGGGATGCTCCATCACATTCAAGAGGATCAAGAACTTCTTTTTAATGCATTGCTTACGTCTGATGTACTCCATAAATCACAAATTCCAGCAAATGACACACTATCTGGCAAAAAAGGTATCAAAGCAACATATCGAGCCACCAGTTCCTGCAAGAAAACAAAACAGAGCAGGTCACCCCTTTATTCAAAATGCTCTATAGGGTTATTATACCAGATGTGAAGAATACTGCTGTTTCCACTCCATGACAAAACACTGAGTAACCTCAGTACAGTAGCAGCTAGCTCATTTTAGGACTTGTATCAAAGACTGATATGATTTACTGCCATTGAGGCTTGGCATAATTCTTTTGTCTTTTAAAGGACAATACTCATTAATACACTTATTTTTTCCCCTGAGAAGACAAACATTATTTTACAGTATCATTATCATTGGACTTATTGTGTATTACACATAATCATTCATAGTCATTACTACTTTTATTTTGAATCTGTAGCTTTTCCTTTGCAAAAGGTGTAGCCTTACAGCAGAGACACAAAGCTGGGATTTGCTTATATGCATGTGCACAGGCAAACAAACAAACATCTTGAAATCTGTATCCCAAAGACTTCACTATCTTTTCTAAGTACTTACTGCTGCTGTTTGAGATCTATTTGCAACAGCATCAAGAAGCTCCTGTGGTGGATTCAGAGGTTTGATATATCTGGTAATAAAAACTGTTTTTCCATCAAGGTCAATCACAGTTGTTAGGCACTGGCGGCTTGGAAACTTTGATGTACATTCAGCTTCATATTTTTCTGCTGCCTGGAGCAGTTTCTCATCTTCCTGGGTATCAAACTTCAAAAGACAGTAGAATTTATACAAAACCAGTTTTATTTATAGTTTGGACTTAAGTCTTTAGTATATTTGGCCATATTTCACCATTTAGAGGACAATAAAAGTGTTAAATTCTTTTCTAATAGCACTTTGAACTTGCCTTGCAGTATAAAGTTTTGCTTACAGACATAAAAGGAAAGTCAAGGCAATGGAAAATCAGGTGATTTGCATTTACTTATGAATGCCCATAATGATCTATATGTATAAGCTAGATTTATTAAAGCACTGAAAAATGTAGTGAAAAGTTATGGCCAAGTAACACTGGGGGCATGAGGAGGTAACACCACATATTAAGTCAAAAGTAAACAATTATGGTTAGGTACTAATCCTAGGTGCTATTCCCACAGCACTCCACAATTGACATTATGCATAAAATCCCAGTGAATTTTATATAAATAATACTGCAACAATGCTGCTCAATGCCAAAATATTTGCAGAGAAGGTTCAAGTGATTTTGAGATGAATACTTATAATTCAGAGGTCTCTAAAATTTCCACATTTTTAAATGAGATTTTTCAGAAGCAAATGTAGGACTCAAAAGCACATATTAATTATATAACAATGACAATTATTTCATTATGTCACCTAAGATGTCATCTTTTAAAGGTATTAAGATTCATCAAAATTATCTATTTAGAATTTCTTGTATACTTCTAGTGGTGCTGAGAACTAAAGTTTGTCCTTCATAATGTTTTTGTTTAAAACAAGCCACTTTTGTCATTTGTTACTCTTCTTCTCAGACTAACCTGAGGTGGAACAGCTGGGCACTGCCCTGCAGCTGGACCTCCAAGTTAGAAGGCACACACTGGTGATTCTTCTCAACCATAATTAACAGAAGAGTAGAGCCTCCAGCACTTTGTAAATTTAAATGTAGCAATTTACTGCAAATATTACTGGCAAATGAACAATTACTATGTCACAGTCAAGTAACAGGAACTGCAAAAAGGTTGCTGAACAGCACAAACCCAAGGTAAATCTTAAATTGGGAACAATAGGCGTATCTCAGCTGATTTATTAATATTGTACCTTCTTAAGCATTTCATTCATCTAATAGAGGTTCAGGAAGGACAGCACGAAAGAGAGGCAAAATAAGTAAAGAAATAAAAAAGGTATCCATAAAATTAAATTAAAATTATGCTTAGCATCCTAAAACACTACGCAAGCAGTGCAAATTAACTGCAGGTCAAGAATAGGAAGAAACTATGGCAAATAATTTAGTTATTCTTCCATAATATGCCAAACTCTTTCTACATTAAGTGTATGTGTTGCATCTGGAGAGTTGCAGCACAGAATTGTAACAACTATTGTTGTTAGTCTAAGCCACTTCTGGTTTACTAATGAAACCGAAAAAAATAGCAGCTGCTGTTTAGGAATTATTATCTTCAAGATCTCGAGGCATGCATGAAGCCATAAATAATAAATGCTCATTTGAACAGTATAAACACAGAAGCAAGAAAATACTCTTTGCACCTGTCACCTCCTTTTTGTCCACTGTTCACAAATACTCACAGGAATGCTTTATTGTTTACACAAGTACATGGAAAAACTACACGCTCACAGACAGGAATGCCAATTTGCTTTCTCTTAAGACTAAAATTAGATACCTGGGCAAAGTTATTTCTCATGCATTAAGTGCACATGTCACTTAATGGAGCATCTAATGAAATTGAACTGAGATAAAAAATTTGAAATAAAGCACTCCAAATTTGTATGAATGTCCTTCTGTACTTGCATTGATGTCCTTTGGTACACTAAGGAGACCTATTTATATGCATCTCAACAACTGCACCACTGGAAACAAAGAACAAGAGTATGATGAATTGGTGATTAGTTACCTTCTCTCTGACAGACTCTCCGGGGATGAGCTGTGGTTCAATGGTAATAAACAGTGTTATATATGAGCCCTCACTCAGATTTCGCACAGAATCATAACCTCTTTCCATGCCCACGTTCTTTTCTTTGCTGTAGCCAAGGAGGACTGGAGGAATATTGACCTTAAACGTACCATCAATCTACAACAGATATAGAGAAATACTTCTCATTAAAAGCAAAAAGGCAAAAGTTCCCTCTCACATAAATTTGCTACTTGTGCCTGCATATTTTCTTCTTTTGATTGTTATTTTAAGTTACATAATATTAAAATGAGAGAGCATGACATTTACGTTGATTAACTGTGAGGAAAACATGAGATCTCTCATTGTTAAATACATTAATCACAACTTGATTTCAGCCTCTCTTGCATATTATGAACACTAATATTTAATGAAATGGACATCATACACACTAGTTTACAGAGAAAGAAGGAGTACCAGCCTTTCACTACTTTTTCTTCAAATAGCAAACTCTACATGGCTCTGTTTACCTGGAAAAATGAAAAAATGGCAAAATACAGGTTGCACAACGAAGCTTCTCAAGGCAGCAGCAGACCAACAGGCCATTGCCTATGAGTGATGTGGGAATGATGCTCCAGCATCTCAGAGATGGACCCTGTTCCATGCACAACCTACTGATGCTTCTTGGGTGGAACTGGGCCCATTTATCCAGCTTCCACATGGAAGTGCTCTGACAGACTCACCAGCCCTTTGCTGCTCCCCCTGCTACCACAAACAGAGAATAAGTTTTTTCTGAAGGGCTGGGTGAGACAAGAGATGGCAGGCCCCACACTTGCTTGGGCAGGTTTCAATAGTGGAAGTACCCAGCTTTAAAAGAAAAGCAAAAAAACGAAGCTCCTGATTTGGACACAATTAAAGCAACTGCCACCAGAAAGGGTTATCTTCAGTGGATGTGGAAAATGAACAGGTGACTCACTGGCATGGCTCATCAAACATTTAAGAACAAAATTAAGTTTTGATGAGGAGAAAACTAAATATATCGCTCAAAATTTCTGCTCCAGTATATTAGAACAGGATGATGGGATGCTTCATTTGCTACTGAAATTTAGTTGCTAGATGCACCTTGATTTAACCACTGTGCTGATCAGGCTTTTTCAAATTCTATATGAACTCTTGTTGAAATGCAAAGAATCTCTACTGCTGGGAAGATCTATACAAGCACTCACACTCTGCTCAGGCAATCACAAACTCCAACACCTCCTCCAAGAGAGTCAGAAGTGTATCTGACAGGCATTCTGGAGGTACTCTGGTTCTACAAGAGAAAGACCAAGAAGTTGAAGATCAGAGGTTGACATCAGTATGGGAAATCCTTAAAGACGGATTGTGGATGGTGGCTGTGTCCTTCAATATGTACTGGCATGCAGTCTGTTAAAATGTCAAGTCTGCCCATTAAGTCTCTCAAGACTGCGAGCAGACACACTTCTCAGGTGGATTTCATTCATTCAACAAGGAACAATTCCCTAAAAATGAGCACTGGATGATGTTGTTTCTTGTTTGTTGACCTATAGCAATGGTAGTGACATTATGTGACATTGTCTGCACAGGATGGCCAAAGACTCATGAAAAAAAGGTCAGATCTTACTACTTACATCTTCTTTAAATTCAGTGAAAGCTTCATGCTACAAGGCACCACAGCCCTCAAACAGGTAAATTAACTGACTAACCTCCCAAGTTGAAGAGAACATATTATTAATGATCTAGCAGAAACAAATGGACTAAGCCTAATTAGACATACACTGTCCAAAATGTCTCAGCAATGAGAAGTATCCCATGCTTTCCTGAATCCCACAATTACATTCTGTTAGACTTTGCAGACAGCCCAAGAACACCACTTTGATCACCAAGCAGTGCATTCAAATTAAATTAGACTCCTATACACTTTGCCTCCACCCAAAGAATCTGGGAGGCTCAGAGTATGCCTTGAAGTCCTTAAGGTTCTGAGAAGTGCCCCATACGGCCAGAGAATAGCAAATGAATGTGTCATTAGGAATGCAACTGATGTCTCAGTTTCTTACTTCATGAAGGTTCTGACTTTTGTGATCAGATGATTTAATCTACACATAAAAGCAACTGCCATGCAGAAGAAGTCCTACAGCTGCATTACAATATGAGAGGCCTATCAATGGAAAGAAGTAGCTTCCTTAAGCTAAGTCCAGGATGAGTGGCTGGACAAAAAAAAAATTTCCTCTGTGAAGAAGTGCATATTTTACTACTACTCCCATGATTAACTGCTGCTATTTCTTGAAGAAAGCTCCTCTTGAAAAGTTCTAAAAACAGAAGAAAGAAGAGATTGGGAGAGGCAAAGATCAAAATCTTGTGATTGATGGAAAGTGTGACAAAAAAGTTTAATCAAATTTCCTCACGTGTCTAGGTGATTCTATTCCTAGTTCATCTATCGAGGCTGTGCAATACCAGAGCCCTCAAGAGCCACTGAGAAAATTACCTAAAAAATCTATGCTTTTAGCCTTGCTACTGAAGGAAGCCAGGCTGCATTGTTACTGTTGAGTATGTTTTATCTCTTCTCCCTTCAAAACCTTAAATTTACTGGGAAGTACTCACCAAATCTGTCAAAAAAAATCCCAGTGGTTTCAAAGACATCTTTAAACAATTCCATAAAAATAAACTAACAATTACAAAGAATAAAATTAAATCTGACATTCCATTTTCCAGCCCTTTTCCATTGTCAGTTCTGTATTTTACTTCAAATAAAATCACTTACCCTTGCTTGAAAATATATGGTAGTAAACGGAATCTTAACACATCCCAGCCAGTGTCTCTCAATACGAGTGTGGATTCCACTTCCTCTTTCATGATCATCCTATTAAAAAGTTGCCCAACATAACACTTGGTAAGACAGCTTCATTTCCTTTAATTCAATCAACAACTGCATCAAGGCATTAATAAAAATTTTGTATTAATTTTCTGTAAGTATCAGTTCTATTACTAGCGCAGCAGTAATTATTCTGCACACCTTTCAAGCATACCAAATGCTGAAAACATGTAAGAACATCACAGTCCATGAAGCTTTTTGAAGTTAAAATTATATGAAAATCCAAGTAAACTCTGTGAAATGGAAAAACTGTTTTCATGTGTACTGCCTATCAGATTTCCAAATCTTTTATGATCAGCCCAGAATTATTTTTAAAAAAACCTCTGCCACGACATCCAAGTTTCAAGAGTGTAGGTTTCTTCCTTCTGCTTCATCAAGTATCATTTCAGTTTTGAGGACAGCATTCTGTTCGCAGTGAAGTGTGTGCATTATTTATTTCTGGGTTATGTTCTCAAGAATGTTGAGTGCTGCTATTTTTGTGTCGGCTGAATTGACTAGGAAAGCTTTCAGTGGATTCAACAGGGGAAGGAGTTATGCCAATACTGAGAGCTTACAAAAATTTCTTGTTACTAGTACTTGCCATTTTTGTCTCATTCAAAAAAATTAATACCAACAATCAATAGATGGCTTGGGCTTTTTTTTTTTTTATTATTTCACCAAAGAACTTGTAAAACAAGATGAGACAAAGCATAACAAGATAGTAAAAAATACAAGAACTGGGATCACTCATCTGGAATGAAGTAAAAAACTGATTAAGGTTAAGAACAGAATTCAGATACAGTTCATGATGCCTCTCAATTTTAGGATCTTCAATTTCATTAAATATCAGTAAAACATATTACATACATGTGTTCAACTCCACCAGCATTTTATGTGGTACAAGCTGAATTTGAACAAAGGTTAACACTGTAAAGATTGCTCCCTCTGACAACCTCGCAATATTGACTAGGTATAAAATCATAAGGAATGACAAAATAGAGAAAAGAGAGGCACAGGAGGAGCAAAGTTATTACACGGAAAAGTCTTTTTCTGACAACTTCAAAAAGCTCACAATGTTCCCTAATGTACACTGTCCTTCAATTATGAACTCACCTCTACAGCATCATGAAGTACTTCATCAAAAACATTAATGAAGACTTCATCTTTTACTGACTGCAAACTGTGGGTGCTGTAGTCACCATTAGGAGCTCTGAAGAGGTTAAATAAATCAAAAAAGTGATTTGAACAGTACGGGAAAATGAAGATAAACTTGCATGCTCCAATTCAATTATTATTACACAGAAGTAATGTGGTTTCATTCTGCCACACCTAAATGGAAGCTCAAGTTCCTCATTCCAGCAGGGGCTTGGGCCTTCTGCTGTTGTTGTCCGGCAGACTGTTCGCTGAAAAGAAACTTCTACAAAGGGATGGACCAAAACCTATAAATAGATATCAAAACAAAGGAAACAGACCTCTGTGGAAATTCATCAGAGCACATTAAATTACACATTTTATGCATTTAGAAAAACATACTTTGTGGCAATCAGGCTGGTTCAGCCCAGATGTAACTTTAAAGCTCCTTAAATATTGCACTTCATGGGTTTCAAAGCATTTATGAAGCTTTAAAAAATATTTTATACACTAGCATTTCCAAAAGTTTATGTGTATTCCGAATAGCTGACATATTTATATACACTGGGAAACCCACATTTTCTCCTGAGAGCAGAAAAGTTACTGGCTATCTAATCAAAGAAAGTAACTGAAACAGAACATGTGATCCAGACACCAGCGGAAAAAAGTGCACTTGTATCCTCTTATCTGTAATCCAAGAAGCCTTCAGCTACAATCCCAGTTGTCCCTGAAACTGGCTCCTATGACAGATAAGCAACTTTGTCTAGACAAAACAAATCCCTAATGTGATTAAAAATGCCTTATTTAACATCCAAATGCATAAGGCAGAACTTTTTCTACATTTCAAAAAGCTGTAATTTTGAAGGAACATCATAAGGAAACCAGTAAAAACCCTGATGGTCTTTCATCTTCACTCAGAAGAACACTAAATTTAGTTTTAAATAGCAAGCAATTGTAATTTCAGTGCCAGCCATAAGAATGGCTGTGCTGGTTTAGACTAGGAGTATACTGGACCCAAAGTGCAGCCTGTGAAAACAGCCAGCAGCCAACACACACAGAAAAGTAAGAACTGAGCAGGCATAGATGGTATTTTCTCCTATTACTCTTTCAGACTTCAAACATTTTCAGATTAAAGACCTTCCTAAACCTGTACTGATTTTTCTATTAAGTAACTCCCAATGGATCACTCTTCCACATACTTGTCCAATACCCACTTGAGCACAAATAAACCTCTTTCATCCACAATACATGTAAGCAAACTTCTCTGGGTACCAACCAACTGCTAAATGAAGAATCACAACCTTCTTCTGAAGGCTGGTTTTGAACCTAACTCCTATCAGCTTCATTTGCCCATCACTCACATTTGTACTTACAGTGCCAGGAAATAATCAATCCTTATCCAGTGTCTAGGACTTGTGATTTTGTGCCTTTCTATCTTATTTCTCCTCCTCTACTCGCAGCTATGGGTGTTCTGGCTGAAAGTCCCATCACTTTTCACTGGGCAGAAGCCATTCTGTGTATCCGACATTCTTACCACCCCTCTCTGATCCTTTTGCAGCTTTACTCTCTTTTTGGAGATCAAGGAGTGGGCAAGGCAACCTTGCCAATAAGATATCTTTCTGAGGGAAGAGGAATGTGGAAAAGAGGAATGCTCACAGCTTCAAAGGAAATGTCTGTTTTGTAACATACCTGGTTGAATGCCCAATCTGGGCTGTTAGGTGGGCTCTGAGCTGATGGAGAGGCTGCAAACATCTCATTAAAGGACCTTGAAGATTTTGATGGCTGTTGAAGTTTGCTACAAGAGGAAACAGAAAACAACAACAACCAGGGAAAAGAGAGAATTCATCACAAAATATGAATCACTCACATTGTCTATTAGGCATACAGAATTCTGGAAATACTCCTGATGTTTTTCTGTTACAATTTTAACCTTGGGAAGGTATTTATTACATCAAATAACACAAATAAAATGCCAGAAAGGGGTATTGAGGGTATACTTCTTACAAGCCTCATTGCAAAAGAGTACTTTTTGCCTGGAG